>JAPMOB010221494.1:0-73277 GCA_029875015.1 Lepomis gibbosus | reverse complement strand
AGGCTTTGACAAGTTGAGTTTATGTTGGAGTCTGTGTTGTGCTGGGAGCAGGTCTTGCTTAGTATTAGCAGACTCCATGTTGTAAGTTGCAGTGTCATTGCTGCTGAGTGCAAAGTAGACACAGCGAGAGGCTTGGGAGCGCGCATGCAGGTCAGTCACTGGATTTCGCGGAAAATCCGACCCGGAGCCTTCGAATAGGAATAGGAATACCTGCCTTCAGAGTTAATAGCCAAACCAAGTGGATCATTTTAATGTCAGATTACAACCCCTTCACACACAGGCAATAAAAAAAGGATTCATTTTAGTAGAAAAACTACAACTAGCCTGTTTAAAACGTTTCATTAAAAAACACATGACAAGCTTGTGACCTCTTGGTTAGAAAGTGATTGGGTTCGGGTTTGGGAACTAATGACATGGCCTCTTGTTACTACTCAGTAATTATTTGTATTCTCATAAATTTTAAGAAATTGATTTGACCTTTACTCAAGAAGGTATTTCATTTAGCTAAGTAATGTACTTAAAATCCATTGCAGCTCATGTTACTGGCTTTGAACAAAAATCATAAAGAGGAGTGAGGGGGACATTTGTAGTAAATGGTTTGTCTCTGATCCTGTTTCTGATCTTGTCATACCGACAACCATAAGGTAACAAAAACATCTTTGCTTTTTCTTAACAAGTGAAACACTTTAAAATAATGTAGTAAGAATGATCATTTTTACACCCACTCGAGAAAACTGTATGAAAGTAACGGCATATTTCCACCTGAGAAGAACATTATAGAACTCCCTCCAGCTGTGATCACATGATCACAGAGCTGAGAGACTTAAGAGTAGCCCCTGACAGCCTCTGGGCCTGAGCCATGAGGGTCGAAAGTTCAGGCCTCACTGGGGGGTCCGTCACATTTCTGCTTGTATTAAGTAGCTCAGGAGAGCCTTGACTATACGCATATAGACAGACACACCACACACACACTCACACACTCCCTTCTACAGGGCCTTGTTCTTCCTACTGCTCTGGTCCGCTGTGGGCTGCCACAAACGGCAGTTTGTCCGTCACACAGTCTGCGCTGAGCCTGGCAGTCAGACCCCGGGGATGAATTCTGGCTCGCAGGCGGATCAGGCAGCAGTGCTCGAACCTCCAGTGATGCCTGATCTCGCCATGACACGGCCCCGCCACTCTGTGAAATCAGAGCTGTTTAAACCTGACTGAAGTGAGGCACACACACACTTACTGTCCTGCATTTCATTTTGACCTCATGCATTTATATATATATATATATATATGTGTGTGTATATATTTTTTTTTACAAGTTTAAATCATAAAGAGAAAAAAGCACAAACAAAATATTCCAGTGTCGATTCGAACATCCATTACAGATGAGTTAAAACCTTCATGTTCAGAGCTAATCAGCTTTTCATCCGATTTCTGGATTGTTCCACTGCACTCACAGCATCAGGCTTCAGCGTGTGCTCCAATTTGTTCCAGGTATGTGGAGCACAAAATGTAAAATCTGTCATTCTCAAGTCATTGCTAAGCTGGAACAAAGACATCCAGCAGTGCAGTCAATAATCCACTTACAATGTGAGAAGAAGTGCTTTAATAATTAAACACAAACTAATGTTGAAGAACCTCAGGCAAGTTTTTAATCTAAAATACATAAATAGTGGTATTAAACAAAGTAAAGTTACATTTATATTTAAGCTCTGTAAGCCTACCCACTTAATCTTGCAGGTACTTGTTCAACCTATCAGGACACATCAGTCCTACCCAGTACCAGAACTTTTAAATGGCTATCATACCCAAACCAGAAATTCACCAAGTCAGTGACTCAACAGCAGGACAAAAAGGAGGTCTCCATCTGTACTGGGGTTACAAACCTTTGTTCTTTTTCACACATGTTTTGCCATCCAAGTGGTTTTACATAATTAAAAGGGTGGCCTAGAAACTAGTGTTTTAGTCAAGACTGCCCAAAGTCCAGACCTAGACCAGTTCCCCACATTACATGACACACAATAAAATATGGAATGAGATCAGAGATTCACATTCACAATAAAACACCCACACACAAACACTAAGAGCTGAAATCAAAATAAGCATCAATATTCTACACTCATTTTCCATGCTTACCATCGCAGGTAGGGGTCAACAGAAACAACACATTTTTATTTAGGGTTATTGATTGCATTTGAAGCAATACAATACAAATAAAACAAACAATGCAAAGGCAATTGATTAATATTCCCAAAGTTATGGTCTTGACTGATCTTGCAATAAAATCCCGAGACCTCAATGTCAGAGACCGAGTCAAGACCGAGTACAAATGCGGGCGAGTCCGAGACAAGACCATGAAAAAGTGGTCTTAAGACTGGTTTTGAGACCAAGACCGGAGTACTACAACACTTCTAGAAACAAACACAACACAAGTGGCCGTTAAAAAAACACAGACTGCATTTCAGGATCCGTCAGCACTCTAGCAGTGACGGTAAATCCATGCTAACCCATCTGATTAACCTTACATAGTACCACATGAAGGCCGACCATAACACACCTTTGACATAAAGAACCACCTCACATGGAGAGGAAGAGGTGGAGGGGAACACCACAAGGCTTGGGGATCTATGTTGGTCCAAACATCAAGGAATGTCCAGAAGGCCCTCAGCATTACCTTTTGTAACTGCGCCTCTGGACACATTTTTTTAGAATGACGGCGATCAAAGACTGAGTTAGCCTTTGGAAAATATGTGTTACAAAATAGTAATTCCATCTTTGCTATAAAAGCCCTTTATTCTCAATTCACTGTGAAACTGAAATGAAGAACACACACTTGCTACATCTACTGTATATACAAACTAAATGTTCAAGGACATTTTCATTTTTCTCTTTTCATTGCACCCGAGGGGTTCACGTGTAGCTAATGGCAGTGCTGACATTTGATAAAATACTGAATACTCATTTTTAGTTTTGTGCGAACTGGGAGCAAAAGTACAGTATTCATTGGGAAATTGAGGAGAGAGTAGGACATAGTTTGGGGATTGCAAGGACAGCAGTCAAAGTCAGAATCCCATCATCATAATGCAAAGGCAGAAATGTCTTCATTTACATGTTCATCACATCCACTGTGCATCTTGCTAGAGGCCCTGTATCACTGCGTGTAAGGGCATGCATATCAAATATCACGCACTATTGTGCAGAGTTGAAGCGATAACCTGTAACATTTCCATATGAATACATTTGAGCTTAATGGCTAATTGATAAAACTGTGTCACAATTCAATTCAGGAATGCTCTTTTTTGTCAACATCAGTCTTTCCCACAGCAGTAATATGCTGTGGTGCATGAAGAGTGATCCAGCCAGCGTGTCGAGCTCCAGAAAAAGTGGTTTTATTTAGAATAAACAGATGCTTTCGCTCATTTGTGTTAACCTACTTTTCTGCCACATTCGATTCTTTGATGCTGCAGTAATTGTTAAATTTTAGCCTCCTGATGCTCTCAGTATAACAGCTTCAGCTTAAAATAAATTCACATTTTATCCTGGTATTTTATTAATTGTGTTTTCCGAAAACTTTCACAAGCTGTTTTCTGGTCACAGTTGGAAATCTTTTAACATGCATATCTCTTTTTGACTACAAATCTAATCAGACCGAGTCAAGGTTAGTCACGTCACGGCGGGGCGAGTCCAGTGGAGTTGAATCGAATCAAATAAAGCTCCTTTTTTGATGAACTGATCAGTTTTATCATCATTCAGTAGTTTTAGATAAATGTGGCTCGAATGTAGTTAGTTAAGAGACTTCAAAGAGGCTCTTTGAAACGAGGCCATGAAAATGCCAGAGCACTGGTGGCGCGTGCGTCTGTCCTTTAAAGTTTGCTCTTGGCTTCCTGGCTGCGTGTTAATGATGAACAGATAAAATATTCAACTGCGTGGCATTACTCCGCATCTGTCTCACCCCTTACCGCTCTGTGTGCCCAGACATATGTGCACACCCGCAAACACAAAGCATAAGGGTGTCGGTCCGTCTGTCTGTCTACCGTTCTTGCACCGCAGAGCATAAATGTAACCGATTGTGCTATGTTGCCTCCAAGTAAAAGGGCTGCGGATATGTGGTCTGCGGTTAGAGCGTGTCCGAGTGCGGGGCGGCAGGCAGTTAGTCTTATCTAGTGGAAGGGAGAGTTGGGCTGTGTAATTATTTTCACTGGCTTTGATCCAGAGCAGCCTCTTCTAGACACCTGTTGGCCTCTGGCTCCGTCTGAGGCCTGATAATTAGACCCACAACCACAAGAGCAGGACACACACCGGGCTGTACACCAGCGCCGCCTCACAACATGCATATTAACAAGCATTCATTTCCCATAATACTCCTGTAATCCTACATTTGAAAATGACAACACATTTTTTTCATATTCAAATATAATCCAGTCAGTCTTTCAGTGGTTGGCTCAGCAATGTAAGTTCAGTGTCTTGCTGGCAAAGTGACAGCCATCGTCAGTCAGACTGCAGCTCTGTCTGTGCTGTAGATTTAATTTCTCTGTGTTCTTCACTTCAGTGTCTCAGTGAGAGCCTCAAAGCAGCTGCGTCCCCACTGTCTTCAGACTGTGCAGACTTTCAAATGACATTGGCAGTCAAAGTCTCTCCTGCCGCGCAAATGACAGCAACAGCAATTGATTGTGCTTTCTTTACCAGGCAAACTTATTTCATCCATATTCCATACAATTTGTGTTTTTTTTAAATTTTATTTCATGTTGGACACAAAAGAACAAAAAAAAAAAGAGGATAAAGGGAAGCGGTCAATAGCAGACATTGCTTCAGAGAAGTGAATTCTTAAAAAAAATAATTTAGAGGGAAAGTAATTTCCTGACATGCCTTGTCTTGTCCTTTCATTTCAGTACGTTCCCAAGGCTGCCTATTATTTTTCAAAGACAAGCGGAGCTTTCCGCCAGGATGAACCAAAGAATCACAAAGAATAGCTGGCCAGAGCCAATATCTACAATCAGCCACACGAACATCCTTATTTTCAGCGGCCAAGAACACAAGGTTATAGGCTATGAACATTTTTCTGTGTTGAACTGTAACCATAGTTTATTGTGGACTCCAATATTTTTGATCATAAGTAGCAATAAAAATGTAAAAAAACGCCTCTCTACCCTTCTATACTTTAGTTGAGCCAGCACTTTGCTCATTATTCTGTTCTGTTTATTTGTGACTCTGTTTGTTCCTGTGAGGTGGTATGTTTGCTCGTCCAACCTACCATGTATAAAAATTTAAATAAATAAAAGAATAAAACGTTACTTATAGACACAACATCCATAAAGTTGAATCACAGTACGCCTCATTAGTCATTAAATGCCTTTGTATTGCCTATGGAAGTCTGCCATTACGTTACTAAAGTAGAATATCTCTTTAGTGAGGTTTTATTTCGGCAAAACTGTCAATGCTTCTTTAGATCCAGAATAATCAGCGAATAGCCATCTCTACATAACAACTATGTAATGACCTAGATTGAAACTGGATAACTAATTTCTTGTCTTAATAAACTACTGTCTGGACCACAGAGAAATTTTTCCTCAACTCTGATTTTTTTAAACTTTAATTCAACTGACACTGTGTCATATTCATCAGAAATACTATCCCTTAAGAGATTTAGAACCTTTTAAGTCTCTGGGGTTTGCATTTTTGTCTGAAGCTGGATTTATAGCTGATGCGAGGGGTTAATAGCAGTCCCACCATACTATGAAGTATAGTGCAGGCTTTGATTTACAGTTCAGCAGCGGACTGCTCCCGCTGATACTGTAGGTCCACCACAAATCTAAAAATGAGCGAGGCGTATGATGCTTGAAATGACTGTCCCCAAAGTAAGTATGTGTTTACACTGCTTTCATTCACTTTGTGTTATGGAGCGTGCGTTCTTATAGAACAGCAGTCACATTCTGGAAACGTCTATTTTGCCTTGTCTCATTACAGGAGACCACCGTGCAGTCGCCATGTTACCTTCATTCAGTGTGATAGAGTGATCACAGCCAGCAGAAGGTTTGATGGGTGGAGATGTGTGTTGGTGAAAAACGGCAGATTGTCTTTCTTCAGCTTGATGTCTTCATCACAATCTCAACAAACAATCTCCAGTGGCGAATTTTGTCTGTCATTTGGTGACGGATACAGCATACTGTGTGTTAATCAGAGCTCTCTCACTGATAACAGCCACCTGCTGCGGCTGAAAACAGGGTGGATGATTTGTGTGCTTTAAACCAAAGGAATCACACCTTCCAGTGACTTCTTTATTTAATCCATGCAATCATTTTATTCACAAAAATATTGTTTAGTGCAGCTTTAAAGTTTAGACTGTAAGACAGAAAACATATGTTCATTATCTCCTACATTTTCTACCAGCTATCTCATCACCAGCCGGCTTCTCTTTCCTCTCTGCAGCTGCTACCAAGCGCATTTTCCCCCGAGACGGTCATTAGCCTGCACAGACAACTCCTCTAATTTTTACCCTCTTAACCTCTTGAGGGCATCTGTACTCTGCAGCGTCGTAAGGAGATCCAGTCACCACCACACCCTTGGGTCTTGTCTGCAGTTTGCTCTAAAATGTCGTGGTTAAACCCAACACCTCTCCTGGGGTTTTCTCTGGGTTCGGACAGTTCCTAGTGTGTGTGTGTGTGTGTGTGTGTGTGTGTGTGTGTGTGTGTGTGATCTTTACTAGCTGCTATCGAAAAAAACAACTCTGCATGAATAAAACTGCTGCAGTTTTGTAGTTAGAGCAAGGTTGCATCTAACCTTTTAAAAATATCTCTGAACACATCTCACAACACACCCAGATCAAACTATGAACATAATATTTTGCCATGTTCAAAGTTGTCTGTGTTCTAAAACTGTTTTACAAATCAACAGAGAAAAGAGAACACAATGGATAATGACCCCAAGTTTTTAAATAAATTACGATGTCCTTCAATTTACTTGAATATCGGAACTGAGTGTGCTTTTACAAAAAATAAAAAAAGTGAAACACTTTCAAAGCCCACATTCCTCAGCCCGTGCTATCTCACAAAACACTTTCCCTTTCAGCTTCCATTTTGCTCTGGGTCCCTATTATGTTCCATCTATCCAAACATTCGTCGACAACAGTGTGAACAAAGCTTTATGTGGCATGTCCCTGTAGGTGAATGAGAAGAAGAGAAAGGTAGAGAAACATCTGAAAACCAAACCATCCTGTATCAGACCTACAGTGTCTGCCCACGTGACCAGCCTCTAAACTTCCCCTGGTGCATTTGACTGTGCAGTTTTGTTCGACAAATAAGCCCACTTAGTGAAGCCTGGCATCAAACAAAAACACAAACATGGGCGCTATCAGCGTGGTATAAGGTGTGCAAATTAAGCTGCACAAGACAAAGCTCAACATGAGAGGAAATCTGCACCGGCTCGGGGAAAATGCTGCTCTTGTTCTTTCAATTAATGGGGCGTTTCACACACACACACACACACACACACACACAAACACAGACCTCAGTTCTCAGCCTGATATGGTCTCGACCATTAAGATTATGCAGGCTATTTGCATGTATATCAAGACTGATATTGAGAAAGCCAAAAATGAAGCAGGGTTCAAAACAGGACAGGAAAAGACTGCAGTATGATGGGAACGAGAGCTTCCTGCTAACACCTGTGACAAATCCTGCTCAACTGAGGGGAACAGAAAGCCTCCGGATAGTAGAGAAGAGTAGCAGAAGAATAAGAAAAAGGGAGAAAGAGACAAAAAGAAGCTGGACCTAAAAGTATGATCAGGCCATTACAAACCACATCTGTGTATGACAATGACAGGCCTTTACTTAAAATTAGAGTTCACATTTTTTGGAAATAGAATTGATACCACTCCTATAATTTTAGCTAAATATGACACAGAATAACACCTGATTAGCTTAATTTAGCACAAAGACTGGAAACAGGAGGAAACAGCTAGCCTGGAAATAGTCATGGATAGGCTATAGGCTGGTTTTTGTGTACAAACACTACTGGATGCGCATGCATTCAGGGTATATATGCTGGCTTTGTTAGCCAGTCAGAAGACTATAGGTCTTGGTCTCAAGAGCAGTCTTGAGACCAAGACCGGCCTCAGTTTTGATGGTCTCGGTCTCGTCTCAGACTCAACCACATTTGTACTCGGTCTTCTCTCGGGACGCGGCATTTTATTTCAAGTCCAGTCAAGACCATGACTTTGGGAATATCAAGTTTGCTTTTGCATTGTCAGTTTTATTTGTTAACATCCTTACTTTGATTGGATGTAAAAGTTATTGCTTCAAATGCATCCAATAACACTAATTAAAAATGTGTTGTGCTGTCACCCGTCCCTGCCCCCCTTCACACGCACTCTAAGAAAGTGAAAGGGGGAGACAGGTGAAGCTGTAGCTGTCTGGGAGCAGGAGGATATGTCAGCAAAATTGGTCTCAGCCCCTAAAAGTCTTGGTCTTGTCTCGCCCTTGACAAACTCTGATCTTGGTTTTGACTTGGTCTTGGTTTGGGCAGTCTTGATTACAACTCTACCATTAGGCCCAGCAGTGTCACACACAAAGAACATTGTCGTCCTTTGTAAACTTTGTGCGACCAGCAAAAAGCTTTCAACCGCGCGCAATTCTACATCTAATTTATTGAAGCCTCTGCTAAAGCAGCGCAGCAACTTGAGACTTAGCCTACAGAAAGAAACTCCTGTTTTGTAAAAGCACTGAACACTTCTCTTATAAATGCATGTGCAAAACAGTACCGTTAGTCCAAATTAGGGAGAGACATACTTTTTTTTCTCGGCCAGTGGCATTATGAAAAGTTATGTGTTTTGTAAAAACTATACTCATTGTAGGGAGAGACTTGCTCTGGGTTTTTTTATAATTGTTAAATGTATCCATAGACTATAGCCTATATTTTACAGCATCAACCTGCGTCCTCAACGTACGCATCAGAAAAGATGCGTAACCCTTGTGCACCGGGGGAAAGTGGGCTCTGGAGCTCCACCCCTTTATGTAGTCCACTCACTGAACGAGGCTGCCTATGAGTTAAAAAAATATGATTTGTTTTATGTAACATAAGCGGTACACTGAAAGATCTACTTAATAAATAGTGTTATATTTGTCCATACCGTGATTTTATAAGCAGCGCGTCACATCCACACACTGGCGCAGAGCATTTGGCTCAATAAGGTAACGAACATGTGATAACAATATATGAAACTGTGCACTTGTATTTGCTCGACTGAGGCAATGAAAACAGCATCAATTTAAATGGAATTTGTCCTCCTGTTCATCTTATTTATTTATTTATTTATTCCGTTTGTGTTTATTGTCCTAAATCATGTCTTTTTGTGTGTGTGCAATGTAAATGATCTTAGGTGATGTTTTTTTATTGCGCGTTTCAGGGGAAATCAATCAAACGGGTGTTTGTTTATTCAGAAAGGCTTTCATCTGTTTGGCAAATAAACTAATATTATTAAATTGTTTTAAGTTTTATTGGTCTATAATACTGGATACTACTTTTACATAGTGGTATCCATTTAAGACGTTTCATTCTTCCTCTATGTGAGTCGCCGTTTCTCTTCTGTAATTTCCTCAGTTTAAGTGCGTATGCATGCCTCAGAGTTTGCGTGGAAGACCATACATTTCCAGGCCTGTTTTGTGCAGACACACCATTTATAAATGAGACGCCTGGTCTGAGAGGCTGCAGTGTTTTCAGTTCGGCACGTTGTTGACTCCTCAGTTTAATTATTGTTCCATTTCTAAAATGAGCTGCTGAAAAGGTTTTCCATCATTTTTAAGGATGGGGTGGTATGGGGGATTGAAAGAAATAGTAACATAAACAGTAACGTAAATATTTACTTTCAGTACCCAAGAATAAGTAAAGTAATATTATTACTTTTTAAAGGAGTAACAAGAAAAAAGTAACTTGGTAAGTAAAGTCAATTTCTGGGTAACTTGCCCAGCACTGATGCTAGATATTCCACATGAAAGGATATGCTTTCTGCCCCCTAGCTGCGTGCACATCTCTGTGATGGCACAGGACCCGTCTATAGATAACAGTAAAACCAAGTCTTGCTTATACAACTCACGTTTTTGTATAAACTAAAT
Organism: Lepomis gibbosus; assembly: GCA_029875015.1. Lineage (NCBI taxonomy): Eukaryota > Metazoa > Chordata > Actinopteri > Centrarchiformes > Centrarchidae > Lepomis > Lepomis gibbosus. Next base: position 63,180 of record JAPMOB010221494.1, on the reverse strand, counting down.
GAAAAATATAAAATCTATTAAAGTGGACACACACACACTGTTTAAACAGATAAAATCATATACTGTGTGATATTTGTGACTGGTGTGTATGTCCAGAGGGAGACATAGCCTACCAGTAAATAAACAACTTAACCTGAAGTTTTGTTTTACAAATTTCACTCACTTCCGTTACCTAACTCCCTCCCTGTCAGTCCCTGTAGGCTGGACAGTTGCCCACACGCCTCCATCCAGGATCTCACCCAAACTGCACTTTTTGGCCTTTATAGTGCAAATTACACACATATAAAACAGTGCAGGTTGCAGGTTGCTGTCCATCTTGGTTCAACTCCAGTGGTTACTGGCCAGTGGTTCAGTGTATTGTCTAGTGCATTTACTCATTTGTAAGGTCTATGCGCTTTCCTGACTGCCAAAGACTAAAACCTGTGCAAGTTGGTGGAAATAATCTTTGTGTGGTTTGTCCAGTCCTTATAGGATTTAGCTAATCTTCAGGTTAGTCCCTAGCTTTAGTGAGTTTAAAAGGTACCGGCAGATGGAACCAGGTAGTTGTTCTCCAGTCTTTATGCTAAACTAATACGTTGATGGCAATAACTTCATATTTCCCATACAGACATGAGAGAAATTAAGGGGCAACGCTCTCAGTTATTAAAGTTGCATGAACTCCTGAACTCTGTCTGACTTGAGAGCAGTGATATACACATCAGGGGAATGAGGTTGGCACGGTCTGCAAGGGTGAATACTTGTCATTATCTTTAGAATGGTGGTGGAGAAGGAGAAGGAGGACAGAGTTTGGTCATAAGAGCCATTAATCTACTTGGACTGCTCTCAGGGTGACAAACAACCCGTACTGTGACACATCAGCAAGATCCTGACGGAGCAGATCACACATACAGATATGTTTACAAATTGAAAGGGAGTTGCAGACGGCAAAACAACAAAATCATTCACTGAGAGAGCGTGTGCACGTACCTCGTATAACACGGCCGCACAAATGAAAAGTAATGACAGTCACCACAGAGGTTGACAGTTAGGAACCATCAGAATGGGATTGTGATGGATGAGGGGGGGAGATGGAGCTTGGGGAAAGGAGACAGGTAGCTGTACAGCACCCACGAGAGATGGGGGGGAGGGGTGGGTGGAGGGCATGAGGAGTGAGTGACAGGGTGGTGCTGTCAGCTCCTCTGTGGCACGCTCTTCAGGGGAGCCCCGGAGCGTGTTCTGTTAAGTAAACAGCTGCAGCGACGAGAGCTACTCAAATATTAATAGGGAGCGATCCCCTCCACTCGCCTTGTTCAAGCTGACATTCCCTGAAGTGGACCACAGCGCTGCAGAAGGAGGCATACATACTAGCCTCCTGTAACGCAGTGGAGGCCACCAGGGCCGCCTGCAGCACCCATCAGACCGGATGGGATCAGCCAAGGGACACCCAGCCAAAGAGAGGCCCTCCTTGTAGGCTCACACACAACCCCCCTGTGGCTCATTATTATCTGTGCCATGAGAAGGAAATATTTTATACTGCTAATGAAAACATACAAAACACAGTTCATCCCCACCCTCTCTGGCCTCCATCTGTGCCCATCAGACCGAGATGAATTATAAATGAAAGGGTGCGCAATCTGAGAGGATCGATACTAACAAGGTCTGAGTTAGCCATGACAGTTCTTCCTCTCTGGTTTTACCTCCCATCTTCCCGCCACTCTCATTGCCGGAGTTTGCCTCTCAGGAGGAAGAAAAACGACAAACCAACCTCTGTCTGAACGCTAAAAAGTCAAGCTAAGAAGGCAGGATTAACTACTTTTACAGTCATCGTTATGAAGTCACTAAAAAAGCTGGTAAATTAATGAGACTCTACTCTATTCTACCTCCTTTGATCGACCCACCATTCCCCAACATCCACCCCATCACCTCTCCACTGACAGGCGGACCGAGGGAATTTGCTGAGGAGGAGTAATGGAGCTTGTCGGAGAGCTCCCTGCTTCACACCACTTAGCCCCTCGTCCAGCCAGGGTGGTTGGAGATGGTGGGATGTAATGGGAGGGGTGGGGGTTGAGAGGTGCATCACTGATGAGGCTCCGTCGGGACTCAGAGCAGACTCCTCACCACCCAAACATTTCTCCTCACATCAGTCACGCCACGCGGGCAGAGACGCGGGCAGCAGCTCCCTCCAAAGTCTCTCTTTCTTTCCTTTGTTAAGCTGCTCAGACCTGGCTGACCCTTGGGCTACAGTGCCCTCTTCACACACTCCAGCTGGGCGAACATGGTGTCCTGCTTCATCAATAATTCCAAAGTGCAGCCTGAACAGTGGCATTGGTATAGTTTTAAGAAGAGGGTGTGAAAATCTGACGACTACTGTGCTGTTTTCAATCTGGACCAACCAAGTGAGATCAAAGTATGTGATAATGCATTTAAAGTAGTATGACATTAACCCCAAACCTTAAAGACGCAGTGAAATAAAAGATGTCCCTGTGTTAATAAAATAAAAATAAAATAATTAATCACTTGGTATAAGCTAAACATCTATACAAATGTATGTTTGTTGTGTTTTGTCATTTAAATCTCTTTACTCTTCCATTAAAACGTAAACATATTTTTGATGACTCATTAAAAAATATATACATATGTATACATATATACATAAATATATCCAAGTTAAAATTTGGGGTGGTGATTAGCAGAGCCCCCCAATCATGAAACCGTACTTGATTAACAAGATTAACAAGCATCTTCTGCAGCACATATTAGAAGTTGAGACCCCTTAAAATAATTCATGTGTAAGCTTACATGAAAGTGTACCAGTGCACCAATGCGGGTATACTTGTGTCATTGGCTTCTTCAGTATCTACGTTATCCACCAACGCGCTTGTCTAAAGCTGTTTTTCAGACTTTACTTCTTTTCATGGACTCGCCTCATAACAAGGAGCTGCTGGCCAATGGCCTAAGACTTATGGGAAAATTATTTTTTTAAGTAGCTTAAAACTATTAAATGAATACGAATACTTTGATTTATGACAAAGACCCTGAAAACTAAAAACACTCTCAGCTGTACTTTGTGCTTCTTAGTAATTTTCAGTATGATAAACTAAGATGGTGATAATGGTGGTAATATACCTGCCAGACATCACCACTGTTATTGTGAGCATGTTAGCATACTGACATTAGCATTTAGCTCAAGGCACAGCCTCACTGAGCTAGCCTTGCTGTAGACACTTTGTCACAACTGGTAATGCCAGGCAAAAAGGAAAGGACCCAAACGCAGACAGGGGAGGCAGTAGGATGACTTATTAATTTGGTGATGTAGCTTACAGGCAGCCAACAGACTGGTAAACAGGTAGGCAGACAGGCAACAAGCAGATACAGCTTTAGGATGGCAGGTCTGGACAGGTGAAGCAAAGACCTGAGAGAAGAGAGCAGGGGGCTGGAGACAGGGATGTTTTAGGTCAGTTGGACAGCTAAGTATGCTCAGTGTTGACTGCTGGTTCCGCCACTATGTGACAACATCACAATACTTCCACCTTTGGAAAGGGTAAACACAGGTCATTGTAACTCTTTGAACAAATAAACAATACAGGTGTTTTTCAGGTGAGGACAGTGACCTTCTTTCAGAAGAAGTTAAATTTGGTTAATAGTTGTTACATATTTATGTTGCTGTAAATAAGCCATGAGATCCCAAAGATGTGAGATCACCCCCTCTGCCCTGCTCCACCCTGCCCTGACATGGTTGTTATGTCTGCATGGCTGAGCACATGTTGCGTAAGCGTTTCAATATTTCATAGGCCAAAATGAAAAATGCATCTCTTTGAACTATAAGTGCATGGTTGGAGAAGGAGGAAGAGGGCACACTGGTGGGGTCGCGAGGTGAGAGAAGAACTATGAAAATACAGACAATGAGCCGAAATAAATGGGTCTCTTCTCAAAGCTTCTTCTCAAAGTCTTGTAATCTTCCTGTTCAGGGATATTATAAGGCTGCTATCTGAATTAGGTTCAAACAACTTAGACCTGTGAGTGAACCGACAGCAGAGTGCACTTTGGCAAAGCGGAGGATGCTTTTCATAAACAACGAGACCTTGAAGATTAATTCTGGAGCAGGTGTCCCATGCCACAACCTGCCAAAGTTCCGCACAAAGAAAAAGATTGACAAGCAAACGCCTTCAGGTCTTGCTGGGGTTGCCCCCACAGAGCTGAACTCAAATAACTTCAGATTGAAGGAGTGATGCCTTTGAGTTAAGGGGAGAGGGAACTTTTGTAGCCACATCAGCTGTAAAGGCTTTAGAGTTATACTGGATGTGCCTGCCATGGAGGGCGGGTAAATACAAACAAAGTGACATCTAAGAATAGCCTCCATTTAGGTTAATATGAAGACAAATGTGTGCTTTCTCAAACACGTCTTGTTAATAGATGTGGCTGTTCAAATGTGGTCTTACATTTGCATTGATTTAGCTCACAGAAACAGCTTTGATTAAATAGAACTGTGGGCATTTCTGAAAAGCAGATTTGTATCATCCATTAAGTGGGAAAAAGTCTCACATGATGTATGGAGATGCTGGCTGATTCATTTAAAGGAGCTCATTAGCTCAGTATGTGATGTGTTCATGTCAATATGCTCCTTTCAGTTTGCACCTTTTCTCTTCTTTCTTTTCCTTTTTCATCTAATTTGCTTTCTTTTAATTTTCTCTATTTTCCTTTCTCACCCACTCCTCCCCTCTTTTCCCCTCTCCTCTCCTCTCTGTCCCGGATGATGCACCAGTCATCAGACACTGAAAGAAACAAAGGCTCCTTCTCTCAGCTGGAGCTGGGAGGAGCTGTCAGTCCCTTCAGCTCTGTTTGATGATAGCATTTCAAATGACACTTTGATCCTCACTCCACACTGTTTGTTTTTCCTCTATGATGAAATTCAGCTCGAGAGGCGTGCAACAGGGCACATCATTAAAATGTGGCTCAAACGCAAAGAGCCACGCGCCTCCCTAGAAACCACTCATGACAATTTTTTGACACATCAGCGTAAAGAACACGACAGGGTAAGTGACAAAGGAATTGTAGGGACAAAGTGAAATCATGTGTTCTCCCTGCAGATAAGGCTCAGCAGAGGTGACAACAAAGCTACATCAAAACAGGGGTCTTTCTGTAAAGACTTAACGAGAATAAATTAATCTAATGAGGCAGATCTGTCAGAGCTAGGCGTTGTCTGAGGTCTGGGAAGAGTAAAGCACAAGTTCCTGCCTGTGTATATTTGGAGATGCAGCTTCTAGCAAAAACCTCAATTGAAATCCATGAATGGTGTACTTTATTGACTAAGACAGTGTTGCTCATAAAGAAAATCAAGGACACAAGATAGAAAAAGCACTGACAAAAAACAAAAATGCTTTCTCAAATGTTTAAGGTGGTTTGGTTTTTAATCTTTTTTTCTATAACAAGCTTAAAAGCAAAGCTAACTAATGCTCCTCTCCATGTCTTTCCAGAGTGAATATATACACAACACAACAACTCTTAATCTCAGGGGAGAAATCAGCCTTTCAGAGTAACGGTGGAAATGTGTTAGATGAACAGCCCAAAAGTCTGAAAGAGTTGGCTCTTTTCTTTCTGGGGCGATAATTCCGCTATTGAAGATTTCCAGAGCCGCGGCTGAAATAATATGCAAATATCCACCCCATGGGGTGCAGACTGGCTGACATATTATCAGCAGAGAGACAGCCGTCGCATTTTTGGGTTTGAGTGCGGTCAAATCAAAAGACGGAGGGACGAATTAAAAGGTGTACCGTGAAGCACATGAGACAACAGGAGCACTTTAAACAGGATGCCAGCCCTGTTGGGGATAGGATGCTAAGGCATCCCGTGGAGACAAGAGCGCCTGGCAACCTACATGAAGCCTGGAGAGATAAGACAGACATTTTGGAAGGCCAAACAATGAAAAAAGGAAGCATGTAAAAATGAAAACAAAGATTTGAATGATGAAGAAAAAGAGAAATGGCTCTCAGGAAGAGGTGATTTCATGTTCACTTCTTTCAACAGCCTCTCCAAGTGGTCTTTGGGCTGAAGAAAGACAACCACAGCGAATATTAATCCCCTTTTTTACTTTGGTTTCCCCAGGTGAGTTTGCTCTGCACCCACTCTCCTCTGATATTTTAGGCCAAAATTTTAACATACAGAGATGGTGTTCCCTAACATTCAAATGGGTCTAGGAAGACTTAAGACTTTCTAAGACTTAATAAAATACATTTGATGCATTTCTACTGAAAATAGGTTTAAAATGTATTTGACTTTATATTTGAATTGCTCCATGCTCTTGACACCTGCTTGAGAACCCATTGTTTAGACAGTCATACCACAGCCTTTCAAAGCACAAACGACTTTTCATTGACTAACATCAGAGATGTTTTATAGAAGCCTTCGCTAATACATTAATCATATCACTGTAATTTTTCTCTCTTTGGTGGAGGAATTGTGTCAACAGTCACTAACATGAAACCAGTCAGGTTTTTGATGAAGCTGAACCATGGGACGATTACCGTTAAGTGCAATTTATACTTCTGCGTCAAATCGATGGCATAGCCCCCTTCCCCATGCCGCCACCTACGGCGTAGCCGCTACCTATGCCGTCGCCTGATGTGCACCTCCTCAAAAATGTAACTACACGTCAAGGCAACATGGACCGTAAGCATTGTTCTTTTTATTTGGTACAACACAACAGTTTCTTACAAAGAGGTATAAAAAACTGATATTGACTGATTGTCTAATTAGCAGTTGAAAAGAATACTAAAAATTAATCAGATTTATCAATTCAGACATAACTTAAAATAATAATTTAGTAACATTGAATTTATTATCTTTATTGATGTAATTTCCTGCAGAAAACTGGCTTTTATGAGGCTGCAAACACATCTTTTTTAATAACTTAGTAACATGTAGATTTTCTGTGCAAGTGCATGTTTTACAAAACATTATCTGCCATGTTTTTTGGTTCAAAGTAAAAAAAATAAACATGAAGGAGTGGGTTTCATACATTTTTTCTGCAACTTCAAAGAGGCTCCTGACTGACACACATCGGGGAGTTTACTACACAAAAACACACCTTAGAGTCGCATGCAGACCATGTCATCTTAATTCAGTGGCAAACTGCACCCAACATGTATTTTGGTATTTGCCTCTGGTGATTCACTGTTTCACATTAGACTGTCTCCACAAACAGACTGGATAATGAGAGGAAATACTAAGAAGTGTGGCATCACCGGTACATTTGCTGTACCTGGATGTTTTTTGTGCTTATGAGTCTATATTCTTCCTCAGGCGCACAAACACTAAAATGTTCTCTCGGGCTCACTGCAAAGACACACGGACTGTTTCCATTGTGGCACAAAAAGAAACCTCAGAAAACAGACAGCACGCTTCTCAGTATTACACTGCTTTATTAAATATCAATCTGTACAACAGTTTGCCAGCCCAGCAGAGTGCTCAAAAAGTCCTGAAAATCTCATTACAAGCAAACTAAGAAGTGACGCATAATGATAAAACACAGCAATTAAGTTGAAATCAAATTACGAGTTGATAGAAGAAGATGTGGTAATGGTTGGTATACCCCATCATGTCTGGTAAACGATGCTCGAAGGAGCCCATTGGACATAACAAAACTGCCTCTCCCCATCATTAAGTTATTAGATTAGCCCGGGGCAGCGAGTAAACAACTTCAGACATCTCGCAGCAGGCATGTATCCCACCAGTCCTCACTGTTATTGGATTACTCCGGGAAATTTCTCCAGAAGACAAAATGACTCCATGGAGAGCATGAGGCAGGGGATGATTATTGGAAAGCAGATGATGGGAAGGACAGAGGTAAGGCCTGCTCAGGCCAGACTCCTGGAGCACTTTGGATCGAGCGGATGGCTAACGAGCAGGAGACAGGGAATGGATGCAGAGGGCAGCAAGATCTGATTTTGATTATTGGCCGCTGGATAGAGAGGCAGCTCAGGCCTGCCAGGTTCTGCATCATCCGCCTCCTGCCACATCTCGTTTGGGTTACTGCCACGGCAAATGTCCATTCAGCACTATCGAAGACAAATGAGGGCAAACTCCGCTCAAGGTCAACAACCACCTCCACCAGGGCCAAAGGGGGTCTGCCATTCTAATTCCTTATACACTTAGAGTAATTAAAACCCATCCAGAAGAAGCGGGGGAAGTCGATAGAATTTTTTGAGACTGCTAATGAGATGCTAATTTGTTGGCCCGCTAGGAATGAGGTATGAGGAACTCAAGGACACAAAAGAAGATTTATTCACACTTCTGTTCAGTGAACTTTTTCAATTATGGTTTGTGTGTGGGTGTGTGTGTGTACATGCATTTGACTACTTTATTGAGCAGTTCACACCGCAGGTTGCCCTGTGTCTTTATGTTTGATAAAAAGATATGAGCATCCTTTCAAGCTCCTTCCAAACTCCTGATCATTTACAGAGCGTCGCCCCTGTGAGTTCAGAGTAAAGTGGAGAAAGCTCCCCTGCCTCGCAGCAACGAACAGATCGCCCTCATGGTGCCTGAAAGTAGTCCAAGTCAGACCTGTTTTTGAACACCCCACTGTGCCAGCCTTCTATGGACTCATTGAGTCATTTCAGGAGCGCCAGGCTGGCTGTCCCACTTTTTTTCCCGCCGATATCTGCACACACACTCACACTGCTCAACTCTCCTCCCCACATATTTGACTTTATAAGCAATCGGGCCAATCCTGTCCTCTCATGTTTATTAATTGGGTTTGCTCTTTGGACTTGAGTGTGACTCCCCTCTGGGTGAAGACTGTTCCTCGGGCTGCAGAGGAACATCGCGCTGCGATGAAACTGAGCCGACAGCAGTGTGGTCTTGTTCTCTCCACCAGCACTGCAGTCAGGAGAGGCTCATTTTCTGATGTGTGATTTTACACAAGCACTGCACAACAAGAAGTACCCATATCATGCCTGCACTGCCACTCAGCCAAAGTGGCTTTCAGCTCTTACACACTAATGACCTCAACAAATCATGTTTAAAAAGTTAAATAAAAGCTTGCCTCATTAACAAAGGAGGGTAATCAAATTTCTAATCTGCAGGCTTGGGCTCAGGATGAGCATCACAACAACAGCAGCAGCATCGCTGTGAAGGACACATCGCTGGGGAAATAACAACAATTAGAGCTGCCAATCACCCAAAATGCCAGAAGATGAGTTTCTGCTCCGTCGGGCAGTTATACAGGGAATGCAGACAGGAGAGGATGGGTGAGGGAGAGGGGATGACATGAGACGTGCAGTATAATCACAAACTGTGCTTATGTCAGCTGAGCCACATTGTAAAGACATTGTGTTGGAATAGTAGCAGCTGCAAAGTAGAGCTGGATGAGTGTAACTCAGACCTCCACACATACACACACTGACTTCCCACCTCACTTTTTGGCATCTTTCTAATTAGAGTTCAAGGTAGAAACTCACTGAAAAAACTGTGTTTAAGTACTTTATTAGCAGAACTGTAGAAAATTAAGTTATTTATCAAGTAACACTGCTTAACATTTTCTTTCTGCTTCATATCATTGTAAACTGAATACCTTCTAGGTTTTAGATAATAGCTGAGCAAAACAGTCAATTTGCAAGCTCCACACATAGAAAGTATGCATATACTTCTAATGACAGTAAATATATTAAGATAATAAGATTAGATAAAGGATTACATATTCAAGCAACATTATAAGGAAATGTTTTAATTAAAGTATCAGTTAAATTGTAAAGTGTTGGTACTGAACGTATCAGTAAAAGGTTCACTGACAGAGTATTTCATTTGTTTTTCCTACGATATCCAATCTTGCGATATCTCTTCATAGCATGTTTATGCACTCGCAGCACTTTGTTAAGGTTGGGGAAGGATGGTGGACTTCATGGATGTGAGCACCATCCTCTGTGCTTTGTACACCCGCCATCCACTTCAACCATCTCCCCATAAATAACAGACAGCAGTAAATGCAGCACTTCCTGCTTTAGAAAAAAAATGTTGCAAGTGAACATAAGTCATCAGTGTTTACATTTTATATATGTAATTTATATATTTTATATATAAACTTAACAAAACAGCCCACAAACATAATTTCTAGGAGACAGGTATGCAAGCTTGCAGTAAATTCTGACCTTTGTGATGGGTATTTGTCATTGTTTGGATTAAATGCAGTTTGCATTTGATTAATCAACTAGCTTGAAAAATAGTTGCAGTCAAAGGGATACTCAAAGAAGCAGAAGCTTCTTTGAAAACTAGATCGTACACTTTCCATAAACCAACTCACAAGTTGGTATGTTCGACCCTCCACTCCTCTCTTTCAAACTTTATAGTCAAGATCGTAACGAAGGCTTTCTGTTAAAAAGAACTGGTCCCCAAGGCGAGATAACTTCTGATGTGTGCCTTCACCGTGGCCAGGCTAGTTACTGATGGTCAGGTAACACCTCCAAAGTGGCCACTTGTTAAACATCAGTGCTTCTTTTTCGATTTCTACATGTTACATATTATATATTGAAAAGTGTGTGTGTGTGTGGCGGCTTTGTAGTAATTGAAGAACATCTTAGACGAAGTGAGTGATGAAAAGTAATGTAATGAGTAATGTACCTAGATTTGCTGATGAATAATCAGTAACTGATTACAGTACTCCTCGTGACATGTTAATGGATCTTGATGAGTAAAATCTGTGTAGTGCCCATTGAAGTAGTCTCCTCTTCTGTCACCCATACAGTTGTCCTCTCTCCTCCGTGCTGACTCAAAACTCTGCAACAGATTTCATGTATCAAGTTCCCTCCGGGCTGCTCAACGACATGCAGCATCACATACTAATACACTGTTCAGAAAAACTGGACTCCATCATTTATTTTCTAAATTAAATTCTCAGCATGCACAAGATCAGCTTCTCATTTTGAAAGATTAGATTTAAAGACGAGCATCCTGCGCAGGTTTACAGATTCTCATTTTGAGCTAAATTGACAACATCAGGCCACTGAGTGCGAGGCCATCACAGCATGCGCAGGGAAAGATGGTGTTATGATCTCACTAATGTGAATCAAAATGAAATCCGAGAGTCTGTCACATATCAGAATGGAGGCTGCAGTTTATCCATTACGTAGTATTTCCCAGCTATACTCTAAAGAGATCAGCTTAGGCTCATTAGATTGTCAAATGGCATATGAGGCGTTCTGCACAAGAGGCACGCATCATTAGAAATTCCTAATGCCTTACCTATTTCCTGGTATTGATCTTGAAGAAGCCTAATGTTAAAGCAGCCTATCATCTTACTGCTTAAAAGACAAAGATAGACAGAGCCATTACTTTTTCTATTGTTTGGAGAAGTTGACTTCAAAAGGGTGAAAACCTCTGGTGTAGTCTGAGGCTTGGGAAAGCAGAGCAGGGCAGCTGGAAGGAGAGGGGGATGCAGGGATAGAGAGAGTACTCAGAGATGGGAGATGGAGGAGTGGAGAGGGGAAGCCCTTTGATCTCTGGCAGAAGTGAGCGCCGAAGAAAAGAGACAGAGAGCAGCTAAGAAGATTGCAAACAAGGCATGCACTCAATTCCCAATAGTAGCATGAGAGGAAGAGACAGACGGATGGAGAAAGACAGAAGGAGAAAGAAAAGTCAAGTAGATTGAGCAAGACAGAGATAGGAGAGAGAGGACGACAGGATCAGAGAGTGAGAGAGATAGAAAAGCTAAGAGGAGAAGTGAGAGAGAGGATGAAAATGAAGCAGAGGGAAACAGATAAGACCAGGATGTTAAAAGGATTTCAGTCCAGGGGCTGTTTGGGGAGTTCTCCCAAGCCCTATGCTAAAGCAATTAGTATTGAACCCCTTCTAGGAAAGTGCAGCCAAACCGCAGCAGCATTCTCAAACATAGTTAGTGTATAACAACCAAGTCAAGCACACCCCACGGTCCCCATTAAACCCAAAGTTTTAATTGTCATGTCAGGATGGTGCTGCGTTTCACAACCCATGAGTGTGCACGCTCAAAAAAAGTTGGCTCAGTGAGTCTGCACATCCCTCTTCAAGTGGAAACCCCAAGACAGCAAACAGAGCTGCTGCGCCGGATTGAAAAGGCCTTTGTAACGTGATGACAAAAGCTCAACATTAAATGTGAAAGGAATATTTAAAAACAGCTGTTGCTAATATGGCGGCGCTGTGAAAGAAAAAGTTGTGTACCCCTTTTTTGTCCGGGAGTTTAGTTGAAAGCAGCTCTTAAAGTTTACAACCATCACTTCAAGTTTATGTTAAAGTTTTTCGTTTAGAGTGAGCCTATGTGACCTTTGGTGTACAGTACAAATGACGACATAATGCTAAAATATAGAACATATGCTGGCTAATATTAGCCACTGATCATATAACCAAGTGAATTGAACAAAGATATTTTCATCAGCAAGAGGTAGATGTTGGTGTTTTTTTCTCAGTTAAATTTACGTACTTGTGAGAGAATAAATGTTTGACAGCCTTTTTTCATGGCTGCATGCTTTTAATCATGTAGTCGTGATAAAAGATGCTTTTTTTGACTTTTGTACTTTAACAAGTCAGTGTGCTTTGAATTTTTGGTATTATATTCACCTTTTTTGGACAGTTTTAATTTTTTAACTTAATTTGTTTTGTTTTAAAGCAGGGACAATGCAAATTAATACACATTGATTGTAACTGTACTGCCCCTGGCCCTAGTAACTGTACCAGGACTAGCCAAAAATCTATTAAATGTCCATAGTGCTTCAGACATTGACACTTTACTGTAACAAATCTCTTTTAAAGGAGTAGTTTGACATTTTGGGAAATGCATTTCTCCACTTTAGTGCGTAGAGTTACATGAGAAGATTGATTGCACTACATTTGTTACTGTTACGTTTGTACAGTAAATCTGAAGCCACCACCAGCAGACAGTTAGCTTAGCTGAGCTAAAAGACTGGAAACAGCTAGCCTGGCTCTAACCAAAGGTAAAAAAAATCTTCCTAGCAGTTTAGGTTAGCTAAGCAAAGCTATCCGGCCGTTGTGTATAGCTTCATATTTACCTTCCAGATTTGAAAGTGGTATCAATCAGTGGTGGAAAAAGTACTCAGATCATTTACTTGAAGGTCGAAATCCTACTTTAGTAAAGGTATAGAAATATGAACCAATGCCAAACATTTTGGAACCACTGCTTTGAACCTTAACAATTCATTACTCATGAATAAGTCATGAATAAGTACCTTGAAATTATACTATACTACATTACTTGAGTAAGGTATCAGTCTTTCCATCCAAGTCTGACAAGAAAGTTTTAGAATTATTACACTTTATATTAATTATTGCTGCTTGATTGAAGATTTCCTCAAAAGCTTAAGAGCTTTAAAAGGAACAAAAATAACGAAATGAAGGACAACAGTGGCAAAGTAGCTGCAACACTGATCTGATGACCATTATCATTCCAATTACTGTCTGCGATGAGTGAGTTACAGAAAATACTCACGTAATCCATTACCTACAACTCATGGTATTAGTTGGGATTATGTTTTGCCTGAGCAGCCTCAGTTCATTAAAGCAACAATTCAGAAAAGAAATGCTGATTTGACAGTGTCACATCGTTCCTGCTGACTTTTCTAATATATCTGCTTCCACTGTTGTTAGAGCAGTGTCATTTCACTGTTCTGTCATTCACTTCCAGCAGTCACCTGCCTCCTGCACCTTCATCTTCGTCTCCTCAGCCGACAACAGTTGAACCTCAGTGTCTCCAGGATTCAGTATTTGTACAATTTTCACATCACTGTTACTCTGAGCTGTTGTTTTTGAATACATCTGTTAGCTAGAATCAGTCATACTAGTCAGTCTCCTCTGACCTCTGATAACTGAGTGTTTTCCAAGACCACTGCTGCCGTCGCTGACTGCAGTGCGCAAAAATCTCAGGAGGCTGTCACTTTCTGGAACAACATGTCTGGCACCAACAACCACACTACATCCAAAGTCACTTTAATCACAATGTCTGTGCCATCGTAACATTTAGTTTATCAGCAGCAGAACATCTCATCTCTGTCTGCGTGTATTATGCTTCTGCTTTATTTATATGACTCACTGTCTGGAGGAGTGAGCTGCTGACGTGAACAGGGATGTGTGGCCAAGAAAGTGGAAACTGACTGTCCTGATTTGAGAAGGTCAATTACCGGTTTAAAAGGGCAGTTATGATGTTTTTCTCTGTGCTAGCTAAAGGAAAACATCTCGTCTGTTTGAAACAGGTTAGGACAAACCATGTTCACTGCTTACCTTGGAATATGGCGGCGTTCTGGATGATGAGACGCTTGAGCTGAGCACTGACAACCTGCAGGCCAGACTCCATGTTGCTGCGTGCGGCTACCTGATACCGCTCCTCCATCTTCTTGGAACAGCAGGTGGGGCCTTTGGTTTGGCAAACCTGCAGATCCGCACCTGGCAGGAAATCAGCATAGAGAGGACAGGAATCTGGATGAGCAGAGGGAGGGATCTGCAAAGCCACTTTTGTTTAATTTCCACACAACAGAAGCCTCTTCCTTCGCACACAAATATTCCGCTGTATCATCTGCATGCTAAACACAGGAAACACTATCAACAGCAGATTCCGCAGCCTTAACGAGCGAGTGATCATTATGTAGAGGCTGTGTTATTAAGCAGGGCTGGAGTCAAAAATAAATTGCTGCTAAAAATGAGTCATTTTCATGCACATTCAAGCAATACACCAGGGCTACGTTGTTTTCCACAATTTGGTCAACAGAAACTTCCCCAGCACTCCAGGCTACGCTTTTCACACAGAGGATAAAAAAGTATTTTTTTAGGCCCACAGGTGAGAGCCAGGAGCAGTTTGGCGTGCAGACAGAGAAACCCAGGCTTCAGCATGCTTCCACTACATGACATTTAACAGTAACAGCCACCCAGAAGATTGAAGGTGATGAAACAACATTACTGCACCTGGCCACTGACACTACAGGTTGTTTACACAGACGAGAAATAATTGGATTCCCAGAGCTCTTTTGAAAGGTGCAGATGTAAGCCAGCGAAAGCAAAACTAAGGCGACAAGGACGTTTCATTGGGGCAATACAGCCGTAAACAACCCGATCAAAGAACAAACGCCCTGAAGAAATTCATTCAGTTTGAAAAAAATCACAGTGAGGAGGGAGATAAGACTACGCCGTTAGAATTCAGCCTGATCAAGGATAGCGAAGGTGCCTCAGCTGTTTAGACAGTGATTGTGAACGAACTGTAGTTTTGTGTGTTGATGCAGTGAAGGACATATTTTACAGACCCGCTCTTAATTGTTTTATTATGTGAACATGCCTCCACCATCACAATGTCTCCATAACGCTGTCAGCTCAAACTTTTTCAGTGTTGCCTTTACGAAAGACGGAAGGAACTGTGCAACATGGATGTTGCTGTTACCACAATTCTGCCTGAAAAAACACCTCTATTGAAAAAGAAAGGTCAAGTGGAATATGCACTCTTCCAGCTTATTCCCAAATCACCCCTCTAAAACGACGCACGCGCAAGACATCACACAGACATAAATAGGGCACAACCATCTGATGTTTAAACACAAAAAGGAGTTCCCTCTCCTCAGTGCTTCCCGCTCTCTCTCCCTCTGTCCCATGTGGATGTTGAAAGCTTCAGTGGAGGCTGCAGTTGTAACGTGCTGAGCTGCGTCGAGGAGTTGTCTGCAGGATCGGCTGTCTGAGAGGCGTCAGTGACAAAGGCCTGATTGATGGCGTGGTAAACAAATGTCAGGGGAGTCTGCCAGCCTCAGTGTGGAGGATAAAGAGACAGAGGCACGGATTAATTTGGATGGAAGGATCAGATTGTGAATGTATATATATATATATATATATATATATATAAATATATATATATATATCTTTTCAAGCATGTCAAAAGACAGCGGAAAGGATTTTGTCAAGACGGAGGCTTTATCTTAATATGAAAAGTGAATATCTCTGTTGGTTTGAGGCTTTGTCTCTTTGAGATCTTCAAACAATAGATTTTCAGAAACAGAGCTCAGACTGTAAAGATGAGGCATGGAAGGAACTTAAACTAGCAGGAGAAGCAACAGAGTGACAGTCTTGATAATTAATTAACTCCCCAATAATTAAGTATTGTGGAGTCAAACAGAGAACAGCTTCAGCTAACTCCCCACTCACTCCCATCGGGGTTTAAGGTGTGGAGTCTAATGAGTGAAACAGGCAATAAAACTGTCACACAGCGCCTTTTGTATGCATACTGACAGGCTTAATATCTTAAATCAATACCGACAAAGGACTCCTGACAGATAAGATCAAGTTAATTTCAGACTGCAGGGGCAAAATTATTAAGCTGTCAGTGGCACCATAGGTGAGGTGAGCGCGGCCGCTGCAGCAAAGAGACAGGAATTTAGCAATTATCTCCAGCAAAACAGACAGCTTCATCTGCACGTTTGTCGTTTTGCAGATGATAAATGCGTTTCATTACAGAAGTTTCCACAACGGTGAGGAATAAGTGAAGGATTCGGCAGGAGAATGATTCCCTGTAGAGTCTCACAAATAATAAAATCACACCGTCTAAATAAAGGCTTCTTTCTGACTGACAGATCACTTGGGAATAAGCTTCCTGCTTCTCCTTCTTGCTTTAGGCTCAGCTCTCTTTCTCCCTCCCCCCTCTTTTTTTCTATTTTTTAATTCCTCGTCATTCCTTTTGAGAGCACCTTTCTATCAGTCTGTTATTGGTTAATTAGCTGATTTTTGTGTCCTGATGGCCAATTCTCTCACGCAAAATGAAAGTGACATGGTGCACGGCTAGGAGCAATTTAGATGTAAATTTCCCTAACATACAATCTCCCTCCTTTAAATTGTTACATACTTTCAATCAATACTCTGAAATTATGGGCCAGACAATTCAACGTGCAGAACAGCTGCTGTTTTCATGAGTTTCAAGGCCTTTTCAAAAACCCATTGATCTGCCCTTCTGTTGGTCACAGCTTTATCTGACAATCCTTCGATGCCTCTCTCACGGCAGAAAGTTTCTGCTGAAATGCCACGGGTGAAAACTCCAGCAGGGGCTAAAACAGTCCAGAGGACACACAGACGAGAGGAGTCCCTCCCGTCGCATCTTTAACAAACTCGGGGAGTCCAAGCCAAGGGAACGGGGACAGCCACAAATACAGCATGTGTCTCCTAGTTCCCCAGCACCAATTAGAAAGCTATCACTATGCAAGTTTAATGATGGAGACCATGGGGGAAAAACAAGTTGTATTAAGATATAGAATATGTTAAAAGCTGTTCATTATGAGCATAAATTATACATCAACTACCAGCGTTAAGTCAAAACATGTGGGACTCCTTGGCTTCCTCTCCAGGGCAAAATAAGCCAGTGTCACTTTGTAGAGACAATAAACGAAATGAAGATAACGCAATTTACAACCAACCTAAGGAATAATAATATCACTAGCTACTGGGGATTACAATCGTTCTAAGTCATTTTAGTGCTTTGCTCACTGTTCTACTTTAAGCCGTTTGATGAAGCAATAATTTGAAAACTGGAAGCATGAATGAGAAAGAGTCCAATTTCTGTTTTTTTTAAGTGTACACAAAACAATGAAGCAACAAACACAAGTGCCCTTTATTAAAGAGGGTTTTTTCAAAAAGAGACAAACTGAATAAACAGAACACAACTCGGCGCTTAATTAGACACAAAGACCTCTCGCTTCAGGTCAAATTGATCCACCTATTAGTTGTGTGCGGTGTCATTTAAACAGCAGGCGCGTTTGTTCTTTGTTGTTCGGTCTTTCACGATAAATAACAAGCCGGATGACCTGACCCTGCAGCTAATTACTAAGAGGTCCACATCTTCTGGACCTTTTTTTGGCATCCTGCTAAGCAACATCAAAACGACATGAAACTATAATTGTTGCAGCTCAGAAGGAAAAAAAGTCAAACCCAAAAAAAAGGCTTTACAGGACCACTGTGCAGGATTTTCTGTTGAAATAAGTGGCAGCTGTCAGCTCAGCCTCCAGCAAACTAGAATTACCCTTCCATTTAGAGAGAATCTGATGCTGCTCTCATGAGTCAGGTCAGCTGCCTAAGATCCACCACATCCTCCGCTCAAACCGCCGCTGACCCTGATGGAGCTGCTTCCACTACTCTTGTACTGGGGTAAGTGATCGGCACAGCTCGCCTGCCTCCTGCGCATATATGACGACACGATGGAGTGAACTGACACCCAGCCTCCATTTCACCTTCAGACACTTCAACCACCCACAGCAGGAACCACAACAAAGACATGCGTGGTACTCCTACAGCGCAGTCAGTTTTTGTTTTCCAATGTAATGTTGTTTCTCTGCACTCACTTCTTTTGAATCATGTTGGTGTAAAGTTTTTTGGTGTTTTGCCCCCCCTGGCACCTCATGCAGCATTATTAGAATTCTGCTCTGCCGTCCTGCGGACATCTCTCTGAATCAGCCTCCTCCCCCACACAATACACCATATCAATACAGGCTACTTCACGTCTCTGCTTCACACACACACACACACACACATATGCACACACAGTAAAATGATACTTGCCTCAGCCAAATCACAGCAAGGCATGCTCAACATTTAATTTCATCAATCTTTCATTTGCTGTGCGTCTCAATGAAGAACTTGTGTTACATCAGGCTTACTCCAACTTATTCTGCATAAATTAATGACAAGGATATATTATGGATGAGACATGAACATGAGAAGTGACTGCATATTTCATGCATTTGGAAAAGTAAAAAATAAGATACAATTTAAAAAGTCAACTTATTGAGACAAAAGTAGAAAAGCTGGGATTTATGGAAATCCTGAACAAAGTATAAGCCATGGGCCATAACTACGTGTCATTCAGGATATTATATTATTATAATATTTTCAAATCTTTATGTGTCATTTAAATACTGTCTAGAATGATAGACATGCTAATGTTGTCACTGGATAAAAAAGACGTGCCTAAAAAGTTCAATATGTGTCACTTTTTTTTTTTAAAGGAAGCACAATTTTCCAGTGACTAGATATAGCTGTTTTAGAAACAGAATGCGACTTTACACGTTTCTGAGAATATTAAAAGATTTTGCAGTTGCTACTTTTCACAACGCTCTTCACACGTGCTGTGTGTTTCATTGTGGTTTTAATAGCCCATTTAAGGGGCAACAGTTTAAACTGTGTCTTTTGGCTAAAACTAGCACATTTACAGTGATGTTCATCAATGTGCATTGTCCCTGAAAAGTAACTGAGTAAATAAATAACATTTGAAATAAACAGGATGTGTATATGTGGAGCAACACAGAGAAATACTCCACAAAATGTGTATATATATTATTGTGCGTAAGAATGAGTAAAAGCAATGAATGTGATCATTGTTGATGATGTCATTTTTGGGGATGCAACTAGACTGAACAAAATTATAAACACAACACTTTTGTTTTTGCCCCCGTTCATCATGAGCTGAACTCAAAGATCTAAGACTTTCTCTATGTACACAAAGGCCTATTTCTTTCAAATATTGTTCACAAATCTTTCAAAATCTGTGTTAGTGAGCACTTCTGCTTTGCTGAGATAATTCATCCATCTCACTGGTGTGGCATATCAGGATGCTGATCAGACAGCATGAGTATTGCACAGGTGTGCCTTAGGCTGGCCACAATAAAAGGCCACTTGAAAATGTGCAGTTTCACTGTCTAGGGAGGTTCCGGGGGGTCCGGCCAGACAGTATCTGGTGTCACTGTCTGCCATCTGCCCTGTACAGTGAAAATCGGGATTCATCCATGAAGAAAACACCTCTCCACAGTGCCAGACGCCATTGAATGTGAGCATTGCCCACTCAAAGCCGGTTATGACGACGAACTGCAGTCAGGTCGAGACCCCGATGAGGATGACGAGCATGCAGATGAGCTTCCCTGAGACGGTTCCTGACAGTTTGTGCAGAAATTCTTCAGTTACGCAAACCGATGCTGGTGAGGTTACGCATGGTCTGCGATTGTGAGGCCGGTTGGATGTACTGCCAAATTCTCTGAGAACGCCTTTGGAGACGGCTTATGGTAGAGAAATAAAGATTCAATTCACGGGCAACAGCTCTGGTGGACATTCCTGCAGTCAGCATGCCAATTTCACGCTCCCTCAAAACCTGTGACACATGTGGCATTGTGCTGTGTAATGGAACTGCACATTTTCGAGTGGCCTTTATAGTGGCCAGCCTAAGACACACCTGTGCAATACTCATGCTGTCTGATCTATCTCGGCAAAAGAGAAGTGCTCACTAACTCAGATTTTGACAGATCTGTGAACAATATTTGAGAAAATGCCTTTTGTGTACATAGAGAAAGTCTTAGATCTTTAAGTTCAGTTCATAATTTTGTTCAGTGAAAAATCTAGAAATCTAGGAAATGTTTATTTTACCAGAATTTCCTGTAACCTTTGCTTGTTTTCTTATGTATTACTGGATACTGCATCCCTGATAATGGTCCATATAATACAAGTGGGGAAAAAATCACTCTTTGGTCAAACTGGTCACAGCCGTTGGTGGCAAGGGGTTACAAGTAGACATCCCTTCATTTCAAGGCACTGCAAGCTAAAAATGATTCATGTTATTTCATCATATGAATCACACATTTTACAAGCTTAATGTAATTTCTCTCTTGATTCACGTCGTTATCGTTACAAAAAATGTTGGTGCCAATTTGAAGAGACATCACTGATCTACTGTATGAAAGACTTCCTGTGGTTCAGCCAAGGCCCAACGTCATGTGGCGTCCTCACTGCTGGCCTTCCTAAATTAGCTTGGCGAGTGATTTGGGGATATAATTTTAAGTCTTTCTCTCCAAAATCTAAACACTATAGAATTATTTTACAATCAAATCTCTTGAAACCAATTTCTCACTCACTTGCAGTGCTGAAATCACATCCCATCATATTTTACTACAGTTGGGGTCTTGAGATCCCTCTGGGACTGTGAGGGTTTAGGAAGTCTGCAGAATATAAGGAGTTGCTTAATTTCTGCATTATGACATTATAAGTGCAGTTTGGTAAGAGAAAGGAGTTTTTTATCTCCCTGTTACTACACTTGTTCAGTTATGCCATTCTGTATCGATCCTATCTAATTACAGAACAACACATTTTTTAACATCATAACCCTAGCCTCTTATATTATTATTTTGTTGACACGAGCTATTTTTATTCATTGTTGCACTGCTGTCTGTGTAATAATACTATAGTTGCAAAATCAACCATTTTTCCCATTGAATGTTTTTTTTTTCCTTTTAGCCTGACATTATCATAACCCAGTGTGTAGAAATGTACTGGACAGGTAACCCTTCCCTTTGTCACAACCTCATTTGATGAAGATATATGGAAATCATAAAGCATTATTACCAAAACAGAAAATATTTCAGGTTTAATATGTAATATGGGCTATGCATTAACACATACTGTATATATTTATTTTGTTTTCCAAAAGCCATTCATACAGTCACTTACAACCCAGAGAGGTGTAACTCTCTGTTAGACTACTGATGGAGAGTACTGTCACAAATATAGGAAATATGAAAATTCATTGTATTTAACCATGTTTTACATCTGGAGTCTCTGAGACGCAAAACAGAAGCAACATTTTCTTTAGCAGACTTTACATGTTGTCATTTCAAAATCATGTCTATAAACTATTCATAAAACCTCAAACAGTATCACGGTCTACATTAATCTGTAAATCTAGAATTGACTCTAAATGTATGAATTTGGATGAATTTGCTCACTTAATAAAACCAGCAATTAATCCGCAGCAGAGTATCCATGAGCATCATGGGAACGTGTAAACCAAACTACATCTTAACTGGCCAGGATGAATTGTCCTTTGGCAGACTGGTGAATTGATATCTAGTGTCAGTAATGGTCTCGAGCCGCCTGGTGTGCAGCTCAGCTGGGCTGCTCAGCCTCAGATGTGGGGAGGCTAAATATTTCTTTTGGCCCGCTATGATGATTCCCTCGTTGGCTGGCAGATAAAATGTTTGATGGCCTACGTGGAGGGTGTGTGAATAAAGATGGATGCATGGGAGAAAGGAGGGCTCAGCGGTTGTGCTGCATGCACCCACAGATGGGAGAATAATCTGTGGTAGAGGGAGCATGACAAAATATGCTTCAAAGTGCATTGCACATCTTTTCCTGCTGTTTGATTTGAAGAATTTTGTCATTCGTTACACTCTTTCATGTTCACTCAACACAGTGTTATTTGGTAAACCTCTTCGATTCAGGTGCACGCTGAGGTTGGAGAGAAAACAGTTAACCTGGAGCACCTCTCCTTGCTGACATGACACTAAAAGACCAAATTAACATTTGCAGCTGGCTGTGATTCAGCCACATGAGAGGGATCTTCATTTACATACTGAATCAGAATGCATGCAACAGGCTCCAACGGTACACCAACATGCTGTGTTCTACAAAATAGGATAGCATTCTAGATGTTCCTCTATACCGCAAAGACCTCAGCGATTTCACCATTAGCTCATTGTGTTTTTCCTCACGTTTCAAACGTTGAGTCACTTCTCTCAAGACACTTTCTTTCCTCATCCAAGGAAGAGTCAGTGACATTTGAGCTCCAGGGAACAATAATTATACAGTTGGGATAATTACAAATGTGTTTCTAGGGTGGTCACAGTTCATATCACACCACTAATCTATATTCTGTAACAATGTGGCTGACGAAAAGCTGCCAAGGGACCAGCCTGTACACGACTATTAATCAATTCTCATAAAGGAAGAGTTCTGATCTTTTTCTTTGTGTGCAGTCCATCATAGAACAAACTTAGCACTAGATTCAAACCCACATAACAAACACCTGCAACAAGCTGCGCATATCTGCTCCCAATATCCAAAAGTACTGACCAAATCAAAGTCAGTTTTCAGGAAAGGTTACTTGGCTCCATGTTTGGATCAATACTGGAGTGGATCAATTCTGTAAGCTTGTTATTTAACAGTTAACTAGTGGTTTATATAATTCAGCCTACATTTTTAACAAGGTACTTAAAGTGGCCAATAGACTTTTTTTTCATAGCAGGTTGGTAAATGTTCAGCCAGAGGGATGGAGAGTGTGTGTGGGTTGGCTCCCGCTGCTGATACTGGAGAACTCAGCAGCCTTGAAATAGTGAGGAAAACAGGTTCGAATGGTGTTAGAGAACTGTAGTAAGGGTAACGTCCTCTGAAACTGAACAGTGGAATTGAATGGGAGTGTTTACTGTCATAGCTGAAATGGTAGAAATCCATTTTAGCCTACAGAAGTGCAGAACATCTAAGGATGCAGTTACCAGATATAAAAAAACGTGGAGCTATGAGCACATGCTTTAAGTGGATGACAGTTACCTGACACTGGGTTTTCGGGGACCCACTTGGAGCTCGGGTGCAGAGAGTGAAACACTGTGCGCACCTCCTGGCAGTTTGGCACCTGTCCGCCGGGCAGAGAGAACAGCTGGAGGAAGGCGCATAAAAAGAGCGCACTGGGGACTGACGGACCAAGCATGGTAGGGGAGCAGTACTTAGCCGAACCGGACAGAATAGAGCAACAAACCGCTTAGATAAACTTCAACACAATAAAAGTTAGAGGAAGATCCCGTGTTTGCGCTGATGAGGTGAAGCTGCAGCTCCCGGCTGAGCTCGGGTCAGCATCCTTCCGTTTTCTCCCCCTCCTCTCAATGGCCCGTCTGTTTGGAAATCTGCTCTGTTGAGCCTCTTGGTGAAGCCACTTCGATACTGGTAACTTACGAGTCCCTCTTCACTGGCGGCACTGACTCTCAGCTCGGTGCACAGATGAACGAGCCACGGATATATGAGCGCGCTCCCCCAAAAGTGCGCGCGCCACGGCATGAACCTGCGCTTATAGAGAGATCTCCCCTCTCGTGTAATAGTGGTGTGAGCTGATACATTGGCCCTGCCTGGCTGCAGGAGAGGAGATAAGGAGGGGATTCATGCGGTGCACGAGCTGTTGTCGTGTTAGATGAATGGCACTGTATTTTAGCCTACAGGATGCAATTAGGGCACAGTACCTGCATAGTTTCACACTTACAGAGGTGCATTTGTCCACGAGGAGCACATACATTAGACTGCAGAGAAAAGAAGCAGAAGCGTCGGATACGATCTGAAAATGAGCTTTTATTACTGAACTGCATGGAGAAAGTGTACAAAGAACACGTGGAACACTCGGAAATCTGTCCAAACCAAGCAAAAGTGAACGTTCAGCAGTCTCCCCTTATCTTCAATAGTTACATACATCAATAAAGTCAATACCATACTGGCATTTTAATTTGCACTGATTACTTCTTCATCTTTAGTGGACACTTATTTTCCTTCCATTCAGCTCCAAAGAGCCAATAAAGTTGAAATGCTGCCACCTAGTGTTCAGTCTGCATGCCAGACACCAGCGAGGCCAACATTTGTTAAGCCAGAGAAAAGCACATCTATCTTAACCTTGCTAATCCTAAAAAAAGTACAATCTGATAAATAGCTGTTCACAACATCTGGCGGGTTGCAGATGGATACTGTGCAATTTCTTTCATTTTGTCAAGTATTGAAATTGTGAAGCCATCCACCTGAAAACAGCGAGACAAACAGCAACGCCGAGGAAACTTATTGTTAATATGCCTTAGCATGATTGCAACAGGGGGGAGGAAAACAACAGCTGCTCTCTTGTGCCTGCGGTGAATACGACTTTTAGTCTTTCAAGTGTTCATCAAAGCTTGGAATAACAGAGAACAAAGCCCATATCTCTTCCTTTGGCTGCACGTCTGAGAAACAGAGAGCTTTGCATGGATTTGCACAGCAGAAACTGGCAGAAGCTGAGAGCAAACCAACAAAACTCGCTGTAAACCCACCATAGTTCCACCTTCAAGTGTAAACAGGCTGGAGTATGAGGGAAGGTGACCAGCAATACCTGAAGTGCACAAACTGCAGTAGATCGGTATGTACTACCTGCACTGTGAGCACTTTGGAAGTGCAAAGTCGACATGTTCAGCACAGAAAGTCATGAGTCACTAAAAAGGTGAAAGACCTCTGCACTGATGAATGTGATACACACTGACAGCAATATTCACCCTCCAGTTTATGTAACACAGGATATTCAAATGTTAACGTAAACAGCTTATGTACACAGTGAAATTATGATTAAGACAAGTTGTGTTTACAATGTTGTACACATGTATTTTACATTTTGTATAGATGCACTAGCAACACTCTCCTATAATTTATAGTTTATATAGTTTGTTTTTTTAAACTTATTTGTAATGACAATTTATAAGATTAATCATCTCAGCAGACTACTGTATTTCTGTCTGTCATTCATTCAGTGAATGTATCTGTGGATTAAAAAGGCTACAACATGTTGGCTCTAGCTATTACAAGCAACTTCGACTTACAAAACATTAGTGTTTTTAAAAAAAGAAGACATGTCATCACAGAGCTGTTTTCAGGGCAAATGTAGTGAAAAATATTTCAGATCCCGAAAAAGAACAAGCCCTCCAGCCAGAAGGAGCAACTAGGGCAGTAGATACTGAACTACTTCACTAACTACACTAGATGCACCTTAGCTGGAGGACCTCAAGAGTGGCAGGGAAGTTGGAGGGGACCGATGTGCTGATTACTTCCAACTCCTCCTTCAGGTAAGAACCTTCCTGTCTGGATCATCTGAAACAGATCAAAATCATTTGCTAGTGACAAATGAAGACAAATAGTTGAACTGAACCTACAACTCATTATTGGAGGATGAATACAGTCTGTAATTATATGTATATGGGTAGTTTAAATAAGTATCGTAATTTGTTTAATGGTCTTATTCTGCAAAATAATCAGTAACTATTTGTCAGATAAATATAGTGGAGTAAAAAGTAGGCTATGAAGTAGCATCCTTTTAAATAGCTATTTCAGTAAATGTTCTTTAGTTACTTTCCACTATTGAAAGCTTATGTCAAAACTTAATAAGGTTTTGAAACATTCAATTCAATCAACTTTATTAATCTAGGGGCACTAGGGGCAAATACCTAGTTAAGAGCAGCATGTTTGCTAACTCAAAACACACAACATCCACAACATATAAGCAGCCTGTATGTGCACATTTGAAACCCCATAAAGGACCTTACAGGGAGTTTAAAAGTCTAATCACCAAAGGGATTGTGGGAAAATATAACCCATGACTTGATAATGGGGTGCTACCATGATTATGGACATTTGTATTTATAAATAGGCCTACCTGCATTTTCAATTTTCTGCCAATGTGCTCTTTTAAAGTGCAACAGTCTACCACTGCTGTATACAGGCCATAGCCTACTTTTCACTTCATGTTGCATGTTTATAGCCTGAATCAGGTCTCACTGACCGCCCATGCAGAGCACGTACGAGCAGGCAGTTTAAAATTCGAGGCTCTAGCTTCAAAAAGCACGGGCACAAAACGTGACAATATCGGATTTTCCCCTTCTTCTATGAACTCGTATCTTTAACTGGAGGCTCCATTACTGAGTTATAATGAGTTTACACATGCGGTCGCAGCGCTCTGCGTGCAGCTTAAAAAAAAGTGGCGCCAAGTGCGTGTTGTGATGTGATGATCAGCGCGTCAACCCCCGTCAATTAAATAAAGCATCTCAATGCCAATCACATGCGCGTTTATTCAATTACGTAACTAATACAAACAACACCAGCTGGTCAACAGTGGGTGGATGGATTTGAAACTCTTTGCGGATTCTTAAAACAGAGCCCGGGTGAGCCCAATGCAATATGCCTAGACTAGAGCAAATTAACTTTAAACTTATAAAGCTATTGTGACTCCTGAAGTACAAAATTCATTAAGTTTGGCTATTCAATTTAGACTTTTGAAAAGTATAAATACATTTTTAAAAGACATAGACACATGCTCTCCATTTTTCTTTAAAGAACCAGCAGCCCGATGAGACAAAATAAACCAAACTAAGACATTTTTAAGATTAAAGCTTTTGGAAACGAAAACAACCCCTTCCCAAACATTTTAATGACCACATGCGTTAATCTGTAATAGAATAGAGAGGAAGCACAGACAGCCTACCTTTGGTTTGTGTTGGGCTTCACTCAATTGAATGAATCGCTACCCATCACGCAGAAATCTCCAATATCGCTACCTTCTTAGCCCGCAGATGTTGCACCCTCTACAGCCCTCTTTGCCACCCTTTCGCGCAAACAAAAAGTTCTGCCATGCATGAAATCGTGGGAGCATCTTTTTTTTTGTTGTTTTTCTCTTTGTGGGGGTGGGGAGAGGAGCGCAGGCGACGCAATCTTTGCGGATGTCGTCCTCTCAGAAAACATTAGATTCCTCGTTGTTGTTGTTTTTTTATGCATCAATTTTTTCTCTTCTGGTGCGGACTCCCCCCCCTGAAAAACTTTCCCTGCAAACTCGTAATTTCAGACTGGCCTGCGGGTAGTTTTATTAACCCATCTCGCTCATCCATTCTGCGCTTTGCTGGTCAAAGAAACCCAGGAGGCTTGTGACCTTTAACCCCTGTAAACCCTGCCCCCACATAGCCCTCTGCTCTGTCTGCAGGAGCACGTCCTTCCACCATCCCACCTCATATTCAGACACCTATCACACTATAACATTGCTTTTGCAAGAGGAATGTTTGCTGAGTTTCTGACAAACACAACACAGAGGGGACCGCAGAGCAAGGCGGCACTTCCTCCACTGTGGGAACGGGCTGCAGCTTTGCCTTACTTGCCTTCCTCCCTGAATGAACTTTAACCTACTTCCCCATACTGCTTTTCTCTGCTTCTAGGGCTGTGATTGGTGGACTTTAAGGGGAAGAAAACTGCAGCTGCCCATTTCGACGTTATTCTTTCACCCAGCATGTTTGATCTGATGAAGCCTGTCAGTGATAGAGGAAGAGGGTTAATTATGGTCAGCAACATTTTGATCTTATTTGCAATAAGGGGAGTCATGAGGATTGGGTTTTTTTTGTTTTGCTGGAGTAAGTCTGCAGGAAATATAATTGACCTCCACACAGACAATAGACAGACAGCCTACTGAAGGGCCCCATGTTGAGATACCGCCTGGTAGGGTGGAATGCGCGTCAGTTCTTTGAACTGGGCTTACATTACTGCTCCACACTCCGTTTCAACTGGGAGGAGGGGTTATTTTTAGCAATATTCATCCGCACCACTGCATGAATGAGTTTGACAACATGTAAGCGGGAGATGAAGCTACATTTTATATGTATACATGTTAAGCAATTCCTCCCATCAACTATGAACTTTATGATTATTATTCGATTCATCACTTAAATCTATGGGAAACATTGCAAAAAAATGCCCATGTGACATCTTCAAATGATTTTTGTCCAACTAACCCAAAAGTATTCATTAAGACCTTTAAGCTTAGATTATTTTTTGTAATATTTCCAAGGGTCAAGAATCACCTTCCATGTTCAACAATTAACTATTTACAAGCTGTGTCTGGGGTGAAACGGAACAGAGATCAACGGAGACACTTTCTACCTGGTGCAGGTAGTCTCGTTTCCCCAGTTTACACCAAGCACTAAACCAAAGTGGTGATCTCTAAGATCAATTCTAAGCAGGTTATTTGTGTACATAAACTTTAGAATTGCATCCCCTTACTTCTTAAAGACCCTGCACACCCACACAGGTGTTTTAACTTTTTCTGTCTGATTAGACCTTGGTTTAGGTGGGTGATGGTTGAGCTATGCCGGTAATAACAAGATGTGCCACTCGTCACGATTAAGGTGCCTTGCCCTAACAGATGAAACAAAACTAACAGGAGTGTCAGGAAGATGCCAGACAATTTAACTGTTGAGGCCACACAAACATATATTGCCATATAGTTTTATTTTCATGAATGCTTTCACACTTTTATCTTTTAGAAAGTTATTTACACATACTTTGCTCCCATGGTAAATAAAAGGAAATATCCAGAGTTTGGAAAGATAAGGGAAAAAATAAAAAGAAGGCAAGAGAGTAAAAAAGTGAAGCACAACAAATATTTAAACAGAAAACTCTAAATCATGAAATATATAGTATTGATGTTTAGGACTTTTTGTTGATGTCTACATAATATTGCCAGTGATTTGTATACTCATAATTAGAGGTAGGGTTATAGAAACATGAAATGCTTTGTTTGTACAACTAATACAAAGAGCCAATTGTTGCCAACAGCTCCCTCAGATGGGATGAGTGTGTACAGCATGTCCTTCCACACTGCGTCATCACTGGACTCAAATTTCAAGAACGTTTCTATCTATGCACATTTAGACACCCAATTTTAAATGTTGGATTCTTTCATTTAGAACAGTTAATTACTTTGCACCTTTATAACGAGAGACAGGTGCATCAGAGGGGGACAAATAGGTCAAAAGTTGCAAAGAAAACTCGCGCTGTTAAACTTTCAAAAAATATATATATCAACAACGTTTCGGTATTAGACCTTCATCAGACAAAAGGTATTACACGCTGAGAAGCCATCTTTTGTAGGATGTGATTTGTTTTTCTACACTAATCAAACACTACCTCATAAAATAGTAAGGCAACAATTACAAAACAATCACTCACATTTCCATTTTTATTGGACAAGTGTAAGCTTACAACTCTCTATGGTAGCAATACTATATCGTCCCAGAGTGATCTATACTAGGTGGATGTACATTTTCTGTATAATGAACGTAAACCAAAACTATAATAACACTATAATAACCTTATTCATCAATAGATGAATAACGGAAATATAATAATTACAACATGTGAACTCACAAGAGAATCATAAGACAATATTGGTAAGGTCACTAAGTTGATCTAATGATGAAGGTCAAAAGGTATCAGGAAGATTTGACATCTAATCCGTCTTTGAATCATTCTATTATATTTTTGGTTTATATTCATTATACAGAAATCTGCATCCACATATATAGATCACTCTGGGATGATATAGTATTGCTACCAGAGTTTTATGTAAGCTTAAGCTCGATCTATAATACTGGAACTGTGAGTGATTGTTTTGTAATTGTTGCCTCATTATTTTTTGAGGAAGTGTGTGATTGGTGTAGACAAACAAGTCACCTCCTACAAACAATAGCTTCTCAGTGTGCAACACCATTTGCCTGATGAAGGTCTAGTACCGGAACGTTGTTGATATATATATTTTTCAAAAGTTTGACAGCGTGCGGGAGTTTTCTTTTGGATGCTTTCTTTAAAAAAAACAAAAAAACAATTGTTGTTACACAAGAGTCCAGTAAGCTTTGATATTATCACAGAAGACTGCCTGTTGTGTGACTTTGGTTTGTCACAAAGCTGTAAGTTAGTTTGTGGTCACTGAGATAAATAACTGATTATTTTTTTGTCCAATGCATTAATGTGGTTTTGGAAAATTGTGTTTGCAATATTTATTGAGTTTCACGATAAATTTTCACAAACGAATTGAAAAGTCGATCACATCCAGATTTTTTTCAGCAACTCCATACTCTTTCGGACAAACTTTCTTTCATAAACTGAGTATGTGACAGTGCACTGTGTGCAGCACTTCTGTCTATTTATGCATAATGTACCACATTCAAAGCAGATATCTAAAATTATTCTATCGGTCCATAGCGCCCTGACGCTGACCCTGTGACTATCTTGTGTACCAAATACTGATTAAAAAAAAGAGCCAATTAACCACAACTGAAAAGCTACTGAGTCTGATGATCTTTATAAAAAAAAAAGATATTTACACTCACAGGATCACGTTGGAGCATAATGCAGTTGGTGATACGCTACACTACATGTGGATCTGAGAAATTAATTACTTATGCATTTGGGACTTGAAATGTACATTTTCACCTTTTCATATTGACTTTGGTTTAAAAACAATTAAGAGGTCTGGAATTTTACATAATGATTACAATCATTACAATTAAGTGTCTTTAAATAAGGCAACATTCATTACAAGGTACCACACTGCAATTCATTATGAATTAACGTCCGAGTGGCACCACCCAATGAAATACTTCGGTTTACAAATCTGGTTTTCCATTGTGAAAACCAGGTTGCAGTCCCTGTTCAAGTGTAATTTATATATATATATATCTCAAGTTTAGGCATGCATACGTGTATTTTAAACTGTCAAATAAAATATCTCGTCTAGGAAGGAAAAGAAAGAGAACACAGCACTTGCAAACTCAAATCCCATGAGGTATAGCTATACTAGAAGACTGTGCACACAGACAACATATTTCTTGAAATCCCTATTATGCCATTTAAGTGACAATGGCAGAAGTAAGGCAATTATTTCAAGTCTTTTAAAGGAATATAACTAATCAGTGATGCATGTAAGGAACTCAAATTCAGTGCTCATCATCCAAATACCAACTCATTCTTGTTTTAACAGTGCATGTGGTTATTCTGACAACATGGAGACGTCTGACAGGACGTCCTTCCTGATACATCACAGGCATGTTACTGTGTATTTCACTCAAAGGTATTATATCAAAACAAAATCCATAGTGACATTTAAAATCCTGTGTAAGTTTTAGCATTCACCTTGTTCTCTTTTTGTATAATTTGCTGTTAAAGTAACTGTATGGATGTGAGTGTTTACATGAGATTAAGGTGAGTTAATTCTAGTTAATTCTTGCTAAATATTTCAGTCAAATAAAAATGTCCATTACGTTCAGAGTGCCCAATTCCCAAATCCAGTGCAGCACGTGTTCAATATGTGTTAAAGTTCTTCGACATATCAACTCATTTTAAATACCACATCGAACTCTCATATGAATTCATAACAGATATACACAGTAACATCCTTGATGATGCATCCTTATGGACAACACCCTTGCGTAAACTGCTTTATCATTTCTTGTGTTATGCAGTTCTTATGTTGTAGAGTAGAAATACCTAAGATACCATACATCAAGCAGTTTAAAACCCTATGAAGTTGTTAGTTATATCACTGTTTTAAATGAAACTGTGCTCAGTGTGTGGGGGTGAAATGAAGTGCACCCAGTGAGATCAATTGGTATATCCTGGCTGTCCATGTTAGCAGTGAAACCCTGCAGCATTATCTGATGCCTTGTTTCTATTTCAGTCATGTAAGCCTCGCTGAGCGCAGTCTCAGAATCACAGCACAATTAATTGATTCCTCTATGGTTTTGATTTTCTCTTCCTGTGCCAGCTACTGCTTTGGCAAGTACAGCACTGCAGGATCATCTCTGACCTCTGTAACCTCACACATGCAACCAAAGGCCTAATAATTACACATTTATCACCAAAAATTGACTGTGCCCACCTGGCCAATGTGATCCACATGTCACTCTGCCAAAGCAGCATTTCTAAATATCAGATAAGTCCCTGTACGACACAGCTGGTCACCATAAGGCAACAGACCAAACCTATGCAATTACACTAATCAATGCTCAGAGAGAAGAGTTATTTGTAGGTTTTAAGCTGTTTACCATGACAATACATTACAAAAATAATATATTTACTTCTCCTCTGCTTTTCAATCTCTAAACTTTTGACAGGTTTCAGAGAAAGACTTTCAAGAATACCTCAGAGCTCATGTTGGTTGTGGATGATGTTTCTGTCATTCTAAAGGTCTCTGCCAGCAACATCGTATGTGGAAGGGTAACAGTTTAAGGTCCAACATTACAAGAACGGACTAAATGCATTTCATTATTACTAAAGAAGAAGCACTATGGTTTAAATAACAGTTCTTGGCCCACACAAGTTGCTGGATGGAAATCACCTCCACATCCACACTAAAAACGAAAGTGAAGGAAGTAATCTTTTTTGTCCTATATTTTGTAGTTAATATTAAATCTTAAAGAAGCCTGTCTTTTAGACTCTCACTCGGCCCTCTGCAGCTCCAGCCATCACTTATACATCTACCACCTCAAGGAGCAGTCATCCCTGCTGCCTTAAGCTTCCTCAGGTGCCGTGGGCCTCTTCAGGTCTCGGATCTGTTTGATCAGATAGTTCTTCTCGTCACAGAACTGCTCGTCCTCTGATCTGTCGGTCTGGAAGTGGCTCAGGAAGTCCACGAGTTTGGCCTGGTTCTTCAGCAGTATGTCCAGCACAGGCTGAGTCTTGTTGGGGTTTGCAACAAATACCTTTTAAAAAAGGAGAGAGAAAGAGAGAGTGTTATGTGCACTGACAATGTGAAAAGTTTCATCCTATAATCAGTCCAAACTTCTCTTTAAAAAAAACACAAATTTCAAAATATTAAGAATTAATGTCAGCAGCATTAAGCAAATATCTTCAAACAAGATATGTAGCATTTTAAAGTACAGCTAGAGTTATCATAACAGTAAAATCGCTGAACTGAGGATTCGTGATTTATGTGCACACCTTGAAGACATGGAACGCTTCAAACTGGATGTTTCGGCTGTTGTCTCTTAGCATGTTCATCATCAGCTTCAAGTTTTCTGCCCGACTGATGTATTTTGTCATGACAGTGAAGTTGTGTCTGTCCAGGAGAAGTTCCCCAAGGAGCTGAAAACAGTATATTATTAAATTAAGACTTTTTAAAATTCATTGCACATGCAACGAAAGTGAGCATGTCAGTTACACTCAAATCTGTAGTTCAAATAAAGGTTAAACTGTATTTTTTATTTGAAAGATCAGTGGAGGTTTTACCTTTAAAGACTGCCGTTTGGTGACGTAGTTGTCAGAATGAAGGAGCTTCTCGTATTCTGTAAACACCTGACAGACATTTTAAACATATGTTAGGCACAGTGTGAGCATTCTTTCAATTACGGATCAAAATCCACACTTGAAAGCTCACCCTGTCATAATTGTTCTCCAGAAAATCTGCACACATGATCTTGTGTCTTGTGAGGAGATCCTGAGAGGAAGCAGAAGAGACCAAGATATTAGATAAGAACTGTTAGCATGAAGATGCTAAAAACAGAAAGAAAATTTCGCATCGGACCTTGAATGAGGCGAAAGCGTCTGACGCAATGTCGAAGGTTGAGAGCTCAACGTAACGGAAGAAACAGAAGAAGTCTTCAGAGAAGAGCACCATCCGTGCCAAGGGCTCATGACGCAGGCACTCTCTCAGCATCATGCCACAGTTTAGAGCCACTTCTGCACTCTCATATCTGTACAGGTTAATACATGTCAGATCCAGGTCATTTACATAATCAGAATTTAACAGAGGTTGGTTATAAAACAAATACTGTAGATGTAACAAAGAAAACCAGCAAATAATCAAAGTCAAAGACTACATTTCTAGGCCTCTTTTTCCATGGTGAGATATTATTGCTGTGCTTGAAGATAGCGAGCCAAATGCAGACAATTCGCCACACACCTTAACAGCAGGAGAATCATCTCACATCACTGTTAAATGTCAAGTTCTGATGTCCATCTCTGACAATCAGAATGAATTGCGCTCTTTATAGACATGACATTTTGGAATGAAGTCCAAAAACATAGGAGGAGAAAATCCATTAGAGAAGTGGCAATTAGCAAAGACAGCATTTGATCCACAAAACAAACTATAATGCAGTGCAGCCGCAAGGCATGTTGCTCCTTGAGTAGGCAGGATGACTCAGTTTTTAGAGCTGTAAAACCAGCACTACTATCACTCTCCATCTACATGTGTAACCCACAGGTGATTGCAACAAGTTCACGCTCGTTCCTTTGAGATTTGTTGAAACACATACTGGATAATGAAGAAAATCCATGTTGAGGCTAAGAATTTTTGTAAAATTAGTAACTTTACCCAAAAAGTTGTTTTAAATAATAATATATTTTGGTATTTCCTATTTGTAACTGTACATATTCAGCACTTGTGTCAAATGTCTATTAAATACTGAGTACCTGTGGCCTGAAAATATGAACTTACCCTTTCAGAAGCATGAACAGGATCTGTGGGTGTGTAGAGATGTATTCTACCGTGGGTGTTCGGGTGCCAATTTGACGTCTCACAATATTGCTGAACAAATGAACCACATCCTTCTTCCCCTGTACAGACAAACAAACACAAAGCACTCAGGCGGGTGAATGGATGACTGGGTGCTGGTGATATGCAAAGACAGTTTTGCTTTGGGCACAGATGTTCAAATCAGGCGTACACACTGCCACTGACCGTGTGGTGTCTGCACAGAGTAATCAATACTTTTTACATGCATAAATTCCGTGCAGAAATAAGTACATTTCCCCACCTCAAAATCAATCCGCTGCAGGTTTGCAATGAGAGCAATTAGGAGGTTGGTGTTGTACAACTCTTGTGCAAGCTGGGCCACTGCTTCGGTTTGAGGCTCCTTGTCACCTGTTCCACTGAGTACCTCCTTCAGTGAAGCCAGATTTTTGGACACCTCCTCTGCAATCTTAATTAGGGAAAGCAGTTAATGAACATGACCAGTTGTTGGTGTTAAGAATAAGAGCTGCATTTCAAATATGAGAGAGAAAAAAATAAGACCTGCTGACCTTCTCACACTTTTTGCTGTCTCCAGCATCCAGCTTTTCCATGTATGCCACATTCTCTTTCAAACTCCTCACTATTTCAGCTGGATTCTTCTGAGACTTCCCGAATGGAAACGGCATGACTGAAGACTGGTAATCCAAGCCCAAATCTCTGATGAAAGAAAACATTGTTTCGATTAAATATGCTTTGCAATTAAAGCGATTCAACTTCCTGTACCTCTTTGCATCAGGAAATGTCTGAAAAACTCGCACCTGAAGAAAGCAAGGATACAGCTAAGTTAGTTCTACTGTCCGACACTCAAAAGTAAACGGTAGAGTTAACGATATAGTTTTAAAGGCCCAATACGATCATCTAGCTAACGCTGCTAACTTTAAATTAGTTACGTATTCAACGATAATGCGGGCACATTTTCGCTAAAGTTACAATTCTACGGTGTGTTTGTCCTGGATTTTAACTTTATCCAAGTTAACATTAGCCCAGCCGAATAGAACGATGACTTTTTAACAAAAAAAGAGGATGTAACGGCACTTCAGACGTAAAAACGGTCAACGTTACAGCAACACTCATCAGCAAAGTTGAGCTAGCTTGTGACCTAGTTAGCGGTGGGTTAGCCAGGAACACGCAAACAGCGGCAGAACGTGGACACGGAGTACCGGGGAAAGCACACATAACACACTGCTGAAATATTTAGTCCAGTCTGTCAAGACTCACCGAGTGAACTGGAAGCTGAAGATGGCTCGGTGGCTAAAGGTTAGCTAGCAGGTTAGCAAGTTGTCTC
Source organism: Lepomis gibbosus (assembly GCA_029875015.1). Lineage (NCBI taxonomy): Eukaryota > Metazoa > Chordata > Actinopteri > Centrarchiformes > Centrarchidae > Lepomis > Lepomis gibbosus. Next base: position 27,013 of record JAPMOB010221494.1, on the reverse strand, counting down.
CACTTTCTTTTCCCACTGTAACGTCACTTTGAACTGCCTGTAACGTTATCTGAGATCTGTGGCTGTACGACACGTAACGTTACTAGTTGTAGCTACAAGTTGCTCCGACGGACGACCTTCATAGCTGTGATATTTCATGTAAATCTCTCTACTCGTGACCGTCTGTCAAACTGCTTGCTAACCTAGTTTCAAAGACAGAGTAGCTGGGCTGGCCTGTCTGACAACTTCATTTCCCTGTTCTCTTCTGTTGAAACTGTCGTCCTGTCCTCATCCCGGGGACACTGGGCGGGTATGTTTTGCTTTACAAAATGATTGCCACTTATTTTAGCCAATCACGTTGACCGAATTGAAGATGTGGAAACGCCCTCTCTGCTGGAGGTGCGCATGTTTCAGGGTTCACTAAGTCCGTGTGGGTGGACAGATTTAAGACTACACTGGAAGCCCCCCTCTACCGGACCGCCCTGTAACTCTAATCAAGTGCATCTGAATTCTGGCGAAAAGATAAGGCAAAGAATTTGTATGCTTAGGGAAGGTTGTTTTCAATTTATCTGCATGCAATCTGACGTTTAGAATTACTTCATAACCAAGTAGTATCATTTCTAACAGAAATTAACAGAATAATAGTCATACCTATTAGCGTTAGGTTTATTAGTAATTTTCTATATCAAGTTCTACATCAATCCAACATGTGTTGCTATTTCCAGTGTAAAAACATCCTTTGCTAATTCACAAAAATCAAAAGACTCTTCTAGATCCAATAAAACCCTATCTAACACACCTCTAATTGGATATATTTGATGTTAAAAAACATGTAGGCCTAGCAATATTAAACTAACTTTTCCTAAACAATGTCCTACAAATAAGTAGGTAGATAGGTATTTATGACAAAAAAGATGGGGGCATTCAAACTTATTTAGTATAATAAATAATAACCATATAATTATTCCTTTTATTTATTATTTATTTATTAACTTTTAGTCCAACAATAATTAGGATAGAAAATAAGTAATTGGGATGTATTGGTCATCTTTGTTTTACATTGTCATAGATAGATAGATAGATAGATAGATAGATAGATAGATAGATCTCTTGCGTTTTAGCTTTCTGATCTCAGCCTGGATCTGTTGATTTAAACTATTAAAATATTAAAATATTCAAGTGTCAAAACATTTCACACACATTTTTTGGCCCATGTAATTGCTGTTCTGATCCACACTCTGAAGTCTATACTTACATAACATGCAAAATAGTATAACGTTGAATGCTGAACATTGTCCTTATGGGTACCATATGACCATATCATTACCGATTCACCATCATGCTCCCACCAACAGTTGATGACAGGCATTGTGGGTTGAAATCTGAGAAAATAAAGCAATCCAGATGTTGAAAAAATGTGAAAAGCATCAGAGGGTTTGTCTTCCTGCTGTTACATCATGCACTTATCTGTGTTATTTATACAAAAGCTATCTGAATGGCAACCCAGCCACTAAATGCTATCCTTTTTTAAAGCTAATATTGCAAGTTTATTGAAACTGTGGTTAGGGGTGTTTAGCAACTATTGCCCAGGTAGTTCAGTAACACAAAGGTGCCTGGGCTGATCTGTCTAAATCTCACGGACCAACTCACAACTATGAGCCTATCTGGAGGATAATAATATCCTTTAGTAGTCAAGCCTTAAACCTGGTTATAAAACAATAAGTGCTGTCACTGACATGGATGATCCCTATTGAACATAATGCCAACTGTGCAATGTGCACAGTGTTGCAAATGTGTAACAAATACATAACATTTATAACAAATCTGCAATAGCATAAATTACTCAGAATAACTTGCCACACTCTGAACCTGTGCAGCGAGGGGAGTGGGGTTGATAGTGGAGTCTTTGTCTTTGCATTATGCATTTTATTTATACTATTTATTTTCAGTTTTTGTGACAAATAGACCTGAAATTAGCAGCAACTCTGACATCTCGCTGGTGTTGTTCAAACTTCTTTCCTCCTGAAACCTGGCCCACCCTTAGGTAACATCTGTTTTTGACATATTGATACTTCAAAATTAAAGTCACTTGTTTTCTAACTGTAATGAAGTGCACCTAATGTCTCCAGAAAAGATAAGACAAAGAAATGTAGTTCCGATTTAGAGACACCCCCATCAGCGTTTGTCAAACCTCTTTTAAATCTGCATTAAACATGGCCCGCCCTTAGGTAACATCTGCTTTTGGGATATTGATTCTTCAAAATGAAAGTCACTTGTTTTCGTTTCGTACATGACTCCGACCTCCTGCATCTTTTCACGTTTGAAACAATGCAGCACACGTTCGTAAGCAAGACCTTAATTTTGGAAGTCATACCCGGAAGTCCTGCCGTGTTGAACGTTGCAGCTAGCTTGATGCTAGTGTGAAAAGCTCACGATCAGTTCTGAAGGACGGAAAGAAACACAGCCACTGCTCGGAACACTTTTCCATCTTCTCGAACGTGTCGGCGCCATAAGGTTTTTTGAGCAGGTAAGGTGTGAGCTGTGTATCAGCGGCTGGGTGATAGCCCGCAGTGTTTTATGGCCTATTGTCGTTTCAGGCCGTATTGCTGGCGTACAAGCTGAGCTGCTCTCTTTTCACAGGGATACATCACGTATGGCGCTCTTTACTTCGAAACGGTTTGCGAAGACCCGCGCCTGTCATGATAATTTCCCACATTTAAAGGGAAATATTCGCAGTTTTTCGGGTTCCAGCTGAAACATAAAGTCCGAGTGTCATATTTTCCTACCACCGACCTTTATTTCCCTGCATGTAAAGGCCCTGGGAAAGATTTCGGGGCGTTTGAGATGTTCATAGTGAGAATAGTTTTCAGTTATAGCTAGTTCGGTGGGGATAGAGACACACACCCCCTTTAATTCAAAACTTTGTGAGAGATATTTGAGGTACTTTTTTATGTTTCACTCGTTCCTGTCGCAAATCGACCACAACGTGGCCATGCAGAAAAGAAATGTGATGTGGGAGCATTTCATTGAAGAGCAGAGGTGGAAATAAAGGACATTTAGTGTTATTTACACGGACAGGATTGTGTATTTACACGCTGGCTCCGCCGCTGGAGTCGCCGCAGTGTGATCATGGCCCTGCTATCGTGGCTGTAATGGCTCTATCAAGGCGTCGCAGCACACTGCTATTGTGATTTTAAAAACACCCACTTTCGTTGGTGGACTATTAGGAATTGAGTAGGTCTTTTTTAATCCCCATATTTAATGCATCTGTGGCGCCTGCAGCGCAATATTGACAGCATCAAACACACTATCTCTGCAAATGACTGCACACATTTGGAGGATTGATCTACCTCTCTGCTCTAAAGAATTCAGTGATGGGTTTACAACATGTCTTGCGTGATTTTCAAGCAAATCTTGATTAATACACATCTAAAAAGATTAATTAAAATGCAGCTGAACACATGTACACAATAACAATACTGTTATTTAAATCACCCCAGCTCCTGGTAATTCATATGTTTCACAGTCTAAAATAGCAGGTTTCTGCTGAATAATGTATTTTTTAAAAAGAGAATAAGCCTCTATGTTTAAGGTAAACTGGGTGGTATCAGATCTGGTCCTTCAGGTTCAGAGTACTGCTGCTGATTTCCGTTCCTGTTTCATCTGATTTTGATCTGAGATGACTTGTGAATGTGGTTAATTGCCAGCATGTGTTGTCTGCATAACATAAACGACATAAACAACATTATTGATAATGCTCCTCAAACATTATGCAGGATCTCACAAAATTCTGGCATTGTTAGGCAATTTTAGCAGACTCTTATTCCTTGGATTTTATTATTTATTATTTTACTATTTATACTTCAGGCCACCAGAAACTCACCACAGCACAGTCCACCAAAGTTAACTTGAATCAGAAGTTGAGAAAAGTGTCAAGCTGTAGTCCTGCAACAAATGCGTGGGCACCATGTGTGATCCATCACGGGCTGGTGTTTTTAGGACATAGGCCGCTTCTTATGTGACTTCCGTTGCACTGTTTTGGAGTTACTTGCAGTAGTAGTTAAGTCGAAGTCTTGTTTCCAGCTGTTTCTGGGAAAGCGTGTCGAATGGCTCCTTTCCAAAGGGTTTTAGTCAGTATTTCACAGTACTTGCATTAGTTTGTAAGAGAACTCCAGACCACAGTTTACTCTTCAATCTGTAAGGGATGTTTAGCAACCCTTATTATGGAAGATTATGCAGATGCACAATTGTTTTTCACTATTTATGAACACATTATCACATTGTCATATTACCTTCTAATGTATTGGGCCATCATTTTCATCATTCATTATTTATCTACATTGACTGGGACTCTGAGCATAAATGTGTATGAAAGCTGTTATAATGATTATTGCAGATGACATAGCATGGCAGTGTTACTGTTGACTTAGTGAAGTGGGCAATTGTTTTTATAACTTCTTTGATGATATCTATTTAAAAGGTTCTGCTAGCCCGTGTTATGCAAAGCTATCTCACCATTCTTTCTTTAACATATTTGTGGTGTTTTTTTTTGTTTTCTTCATTTGAAGCTTGGGCTAACAAAAGAGCCTTTGGTCATGTCAGGACAGAGGAAAGGAGCTGCAGCGCGGCTGCTTAAGTGTGCCTTCTGCAGAACCAACCGGGACAAGGAGTGCGGGCAGCTGCTAATGTCTGACAGCCAGAAGGTGGCAGCCCACCATAAGTGCATGGTGAGGAGAGCACATTGTTTTCATCCACATGTGCCTGCGATCCTTGTAGACAAAGTCATGCTTACTTGGAACCTTTCTCACATACAGAGAATAGTGAACAGTTCAGCCAAAAAAAAAGAAAGAAAAATCTGACTTTTGTGTTTTTATGTTATGTCATTTGTTCATAAGGGAAGGCTACTAAAATCATAAAGCAGAAAAAAGAGAAACTATGGAAAAAAAAACATATGTAATGAATGAGTTTAGCAGAGATAAGTAATTTATCTCCAATAGATTACCTTGAAAGGCTCAAATTTGTCCTTTGTCCCCTGGGTGAGCCTGACCTTCAGTTCAAAACTACTTGCAGTCCTCAGACATAATGTTCAAAAAATATGGCAAAATAAAAAATGGCAAATGCACCATACGTATGACGCTTTGAAATCAATTCTGATGCTTGTAAATGTTGTACTTGTTCACCCTCACTTGAATGTGTAAAATGGTGCATAAGCAGTTGTCAGGGGAAATAAAAACTTGCATATCATCATTATCATATGAAAAGATGCCACAAACCAATTTATATCTATTTTTTAATAATTGTCCTATGCAGCTTTTCTCCTCTGCCCTGGTCACATCGCACTCTGACAGTGAAAACATTGGAGGATTTTCCATTGAGGATGTGAAAAAGGAGATCAAGAGGGGAAATAAATTGGTAAGTACCCGCTTGCCCTCTCAGTGTACCAGTAATGACAGAGAGGGAGTGTTGTGAGTCTTTGGGACTATGTTCCTATACATTTATTTAAATGTATTTGTTGAGGTTAACTGTTGTTAACAGCACCAAAACTGTGCATAAGGATATGCAGTAGCTGCTTTAATTAACTAATAATGATGATGATGCATGTTTTTATACACTGCTGTTTTATTGAGCATATATTGTGTCTGGTAAAGCTTCCTCTATCTCTATACCTGAGGGTTGTGTGTTCATTCAAATTGTTTTTAATATGGTGTCTATGTGTGCATGTATACAGAATGACACCGATATTAGCCTATTAGCATTGCATCAGATCTCTCGTGTTTTACCTTCTCTTTAAATGAGGAATATCGGCCTTTTACATCTAATGTTAGAATGAACCAGGTTGGAACCCATCCCCTGGCTCGGTTGCCTACCCTGCTGGCAAGGGGGTCAGCATCTTTGGAGTTTGTTGGCCCCAGTGCGAGTCGTTTCAGTTTGAGCTAGGGCACCCGATTATGGCAAAAATCATAATTACGATTACTCATTGACTTAAAATTGAAGGCTTCATTTTGAAAAATTATGATATGCATTACTCCAAAAATCCTGAATAGCCAATGAAATCACTATCAGACCTTGGCATTGCACAACCTGAGGTCACGGGGAAATTAGGAATCAAATGTAAATATATATCTATTTTTAATTCTTATTCTTATTAAATATTTTATTGAGTTTTTCAAGGGAACAAACAGATAACAAAGAGAAACAATAGATAGCACCACTCCAATGTCATATCATATCATGGAGAAGTACAGACTATTATAATATTTTCTAATAGGGGTTAAAATAAAAACAGGAATGAAAGCAATGTGAGAGCAAAGAGGAACAGCCATTTCGTAAAATATCTGAAACACTGAGTGAGATATAGTCAAGAAGGGGTTGCCACAGCCTATCAAAGAAGCTTTCATTGCCCTTCAAGACTGTGTTCAGTCGCTCCATTGGTATAGCTTTGAAAATCTCCCCATGGCACTAGTGTTCAGTATGAGACCTAGGCTTGAAATAAAACGCACCTATGTTCCCGGAGTGGAAGTTAAAACAAAAGTTTTCCCTGCATGTAAGGCATACACAAGTCCAAACGTAAATGAGTTTACATCATGCATTTCCCAATTAACGTACGTGTGTTCGTGAATATGTGCGAGCATATGCAGCTTCACTGCAATGTGTTGGTGAACTGATCTTACGAGAGATGTATTAGCTTTTAGCCCTCAAAAATGTCAGCTTATATTTAAAAAAAGACAAGAAAGATTGATAGAGAGTTTTTACCAAAACATGAACAAGTATTTATTTATTGAAGTCAAAGATAAAGCTCTGTGATTAGTTTGCGGAGGACAGATCACCACGTTTAACATGTTGAATCATCATTACGAGACTAAACATGAAACACTGAAACTTGACTGATGCAGAGCAGTAATGGACATAAACTACAAAAGCATTCTAGCATCTAGCCAAATATCTGGAGGAGTCGGCCGACTCGACATCCAGCCAATGAGAGCAGGCAGCTACTTTTTTACTGCAAAACACTTTTTACTCACCTCCAGCTCTCTCTGTAGCTCAGACAATCCCTGCTACCTGCGTGTGCTAATCCATCCTTGCACCCATATTGTTTGTCTTTATAATTTTTATCTTTATAATAACAAACAACAGCTGTTTTGTGTAGTTTTGGAGACCAGTTGTCGGGTACAAGGCTGTTTATTAGTCATTATTCAGCACAAGGCTGCATAATGAGAAGAAATTTGTAGTTAAGTGTAGGCCTAAATTAAAACATAGTAACATACAAAATAAAACAATATATACAGTTATTTATACACATATATACATACACGTATACACCCTGAACAATCCACAGTGCATTTTATGTTTTTATATCTGGGGTGAATGTAAACAGCAGAAACCAGATGATAATGTGAAAGTTTCATCTTCAAATTAAAAAGTTTCACACTTGGGTTTCACATCTTGGCTGCGTTTGAGCCCCAAGTATCATCAATGTAAAACACAGAGTCCACTTCCTCTCATCTTGCTGAAGTCTTGCGCTGACAGCTCAGAACATGGACCACCTGGTGAGTGCTTGGTCCAGGTGAGTTGTTGTCAGCTCGTGTAGTGTGTGACGACCTGTCTACTATCACTCACGTAGTGTGAACGCCACAGTGACTTCAAGACTCCCGTCACAAGACGGCAAGTTGTGCAATGTGAACAGCCATCGACCGACGCTGAAAGTCGTGTAGTCTGCACAAGCCTTAAGCCATTCTGTGATGGCAGGTTTATCAAAGAGCGTTAGTGGCCTCTGCAGCATTTGAGAATGTGCCCCACTCCAGGAGAACCGTAACAAGAAGGATTGACACAGATTTCTCTCACTGATCAAAAAAGAATTGGAAAAACAAAAATTAGATGCTATGCTAACAAATGATACATAATTATAACTATGGGTAATTTATCTGTGCATGAATTTAAATAGGTTTTTTTTATTTTACATTAATTGTACATTAATATTTTGCCTTCTCGGCTGTTTTTCTTTCTTTGTTTTTTTTATCATCTTGTTGTCTGCTTCTGTGCCGTCTTCCCTGCTGAGTTTAATTAGGTTTTCTCCTGCAACAATCATATTTTCCCCACAGGGATGATCGTTTCATGATATTTGCATATGGCCTTTCAGACAGTTGTGCCTGTCAGGGCCCCGTGATCTTTGGAGAAAGAAATTATTAATCAGACCCACATCGTAAAATCACATTTCACATTACTAATTGACAAATCATATTTCTAGTTGTCAGCTATTTTGAATAAATATCAAAGGTTACAGAACTGCATGCTGTTAATCAGTTTCTCCCTCCCCCCTTGTCAGATGTGTTCTTCGTGTCACCGACCGGGTGCTACTATTGGCTGTGACGTGAAGACGTGCCGGAGGACCTATCACTATTACTGTGCAGTTAAGGACAAAGCCCAGATCAAAGAGAATCCCTCACAAGGGATTTACCTGTAAGTCAATCTGCCTTTAGACTCTTCTGCACAGTCATCTACAAAAAATAGAGATATTTTTCATTCATGTTAAAGTAAATTAAAATATTTTTGCTTTTGCTCTCAAACATAGCGTTTATTGTCGCAAACACAGAGATGCTTCTCAAGATGGCATTCAAGGTAAAGTATGCTTTAACATCTGTTATATCTCTACATGGATGATTTGATTTACAGCTGGGTACCTGTTTTCCATTGCAGTTACAAGACCTCATGAATTTCAGTTGTTTGAAATGTACTTAACCGTAATATTCTCAAGATACAGTGATGAGTGTTGATTTATAAACTGTATCATTGTGAAATGTGTAGTAATGATAAACTCACTCACTACCACAAAACATGCTCTTACAGCAGTGCCCCAATTATCCGCTTTTTGCTCGACATTTAGTCTCATTTAAGTTCTTGATCTGAATTTTGTGTTAAAATTGTTATAAAAAAACATCCTCTTACAGGCACTTTGCTTGGATTCATCAGTTATGAACTGAAAAAAATTGTCCTAATCATCATTGATCTATCATTAGATGAAGAAGGAGCTGTGGCCAATGATTCTGACTCATCGCCTCCACAAAGCAGAGGCAGAGGAAGGTTTGAGAAGGGGAGAGCCAAGGTCGGATCTCGCGGCCAATCGGAAGACAGCCGCTCGACCTCATCACAGGTGGCAGACGAGGAGAGTTCCTCTCATGTAAGGCAACACATCTATTCACAAATGTAGTCTGTGAAATGGTCTCTTTGTACTTGAGTGGTCTGTTGGGCGCATGTGGCCTCTGTTTTTGAGTGTTGCTCTGCGTGTTCTAGCGCGACAGGTCACCTCTTCGGGTCAGCCCTGGAGATGGCGGCCAACGCTGTGGCTTTTGTCACGCTGGTGAGGAAGAGAATGAAACAAGGGGCATGCTTCATACCGATAACTCCAAAAAAGTGGCTGCACACTACAAGTGCATGGTAAGATTTCTGAATATGGCGATGTCTGTGCAACGTGTTGCAAAACATTTTTGTTTGAATCTGCAAAACTACCACTTGAATCTTTTTGTGATCTCTCATCCAGCTTTTTTCATCGGGGACGGTGCAGCTGACCACTACATCACGGGCCGAATTTGGAAACTTTGATGTGAAAACAGTCATCCAGGAAATTAAGAGGGGGAAAAGAATGGTGAGAAGATTTGTCTGACTTTAGTTTTAAAAGCTTCTAATCATTTTTGACATAAAAAATGTTGACTTTGTCGGGGGGGGGGGTTGTTTGTTTAGAAATGCACGCTCTGCACTCAGTTGGGTGCAACCATTGGGTGTGAAATCAAGGCCTGTGTGAAGACCTACCACTATCATTGCGGGATGCTGGACAAAGCCAAGTACATTGAAAACATGGCGCGTGGCATCTACAAGTGAGCTTCTACAGATTTTTACATTTTCAGTAAAAAATAAAGTGCTTTTGCTTCACAATCACATTTAGACATTATTTGACTTTTATATTGTATTATGTATTTTTACATGGAGATTTATAATTCTAGTAATTGTTGCTATAGGATCATTTACACTTTTATGTTAGGTTCTGCCTTCAGTCAACAAGAAAGTCCAAATATTCATTGAACACCCTTTTTGTATATTATAGCTGCAACTAACGATTATTTTCATTGACAATTAATTGATTAATTGTTTGGTCTATAAAATGTCAGAAAATTGTGAAGCGTGTCCATCACTGTTTCCCAAAGCCCAAGATAACATATTCAAATGTAAAGACTGTCAGTTTCCCGGCATAGAGAAGTAAAGAAACTAGAAAATATTTAAGAAGCTGAAATTGGCTCTTCTTAAAAAAATGACTCAAACCAATTAATCGATTACCAAAATAGTTCTAATATATATATAAAATAGTTGACAACTAATGGATTATTCGATTAATTGTTGCAACTCTATTGTAAATGTTGCTCACAAATGCCTTTCTTTACATCCATGTTAGCTGACTTCCAATCTTCCTCCTTCGCAGCCTTATTACTTTCTATGTGTGTTACAACTGCCGGCTGTTGATCAGTGGAGTAGTGTGAAACTAGGACCCAGAATGTGTATTACATCTCTCACATGCCTGCATGAGCGTCCTTGTGCATGATTCAACAGGGACCCACTCGTGAAAACATTGAGTAAAACCTCCATAGGGTAACTTTAGCTTGTAAGTCTTTACAGCTTGAATAAACCACATCACACTTAAAAAATGATCACTGATTCGCATTAGAACAGTGCAGGGAAACTAAAAATTGCTGTGCTTAAATTACTGTAATTTGGTAAAAGCCCTCGTGTGTGTGTGTGTGTGTGTGTGTGTGTGTGTGTGTGTGTGTGTGTGTGTGTGTGTGTGTGTGTTTTAGACTATACTGTAAGAACCACAGTGGCAACGAGGAGAGGGATGAGGAAGATGAGGAACGAGAGAATCGCAGTAGAGAGAGGGCAGCAATCGACCACGGAGGTACACCATCAACACAAGTGAATGGCAACTAGGTATGTTGGTTGGTTGTTGCACACAGAAACCAATGTTATAGGGTTGAAAATGTCCACTTTTTATAAGGTTGATTGTTTTTCTATAGCTGCAGCAGGATTGCAATAAATGGAGTTTGAACTTTTCCTGTCATTTCATTGATTGATTCGTTCTTACAGGTTGGCCTGATGGATGTGATGTGGGGTGAAAACAGAAGAACTCAAAGACGGGGGAGAGGGATTTTTTTATACTAAATCTTAGCCTACTCACAACGTCATGGTCTACAAGCTCTCTCGAGCCCTTCACACGGTTTCTTCCAGTAAATGGACATGATGTCCCAATGTGCACCAGACGTCGTCTTCTTCATGAGACCCTGTTTTCAGTTGGCCGGATGAGTTTTCTACAGACTGGTGGTACTCTGCAGAGCACTGTACTGCTGCAGGATCAGGAAACGCCATGGCTAGTCTTTCCCCAAGAGTCAGTTGTGGGCTCAATTTCAAATACGTGTAACATTGCCGTGATTCAGAGTTGACGGACTGATCTTTTGATTGTCACTCACTGCCCATGTCCCCCCACAGATGACATGAACCACACTTGCTGAAATCAATACATTCTTGCTCTTCCTTTGCTTCTAAGGGACTCACTTTTAAGAGGGGTCTGTTTGTTACTAGTCTCTCTATCAAGTTGTGCAGTTTGATTACCATGTTTCTGTAATCATGTCTTAAAAATACTCTTTTCATGTTAGCCTTTCTTTCTTTATATCTAATATTTTGCTACCGTATTATCATCATGAGTAATTTTGAATATCTGGATTTCAAACAGTCACAATTACAAGTTTTGCCAGCATGCACTTGGATTTTCCCCCTGTTAAAGGTGGCGTTTTTTTTTTAGCTGCTAAAGGGCAAAGTAGAGCTCTTTAGACGAGTTGGCTTGACTTTGTTTGATGTACTGTTACTTGTATCTCTACAAATGTATTCATGAATGATTGGAAATAGAAAATATTTTATTTTACACATTTACTGAGTGAATTGAGTCTTTCATTTGAAGGAATGTCCACTCAAAACACAAAGCAGGACTCAGGGGCAGGTTACAGGGTGAAGGTTTGAAGAGTGAGGAATGTCACACTAGCTGTAATGTCATGAAGTCAGACCACCGTAGCTGTATGTATGTATGCTGCCATCTGGAGCATTCATTTTGACAAGTACTTTGTATGGATAACTTTGTGCATTTAATCTGTTTAAATGTACAAATCTTGTGCACTTAGTCATCATCAGGTCCGCACTACAGTATCACATGGTAAAGCCTTGATGTAGTTGATGGCATAGACCTTGATAGTGATCACATAAAAGCCTTGATGATGTTGAAGTTTATGCCAGAAGGAACATCATGACTTTGTAAGGTATGCTGACAACTTTGAGGGTATTACAAAAAGGGTACATTGCATGTATAGACAGTAATGACCATGCCCTGATAAATAAGAAAAGTAATATTAATACCAAATTCACTTTATTTTTAACAGTATTGTATAGCTCAGTTTTAATATGCTGCATTTCCAAGTTCCCATACTACATACTGTTTCATGTAACTGTTTAGCAGCTAGTATTCATTTATGTACTTGTTTGTACTAATGGGAAATGATGCAACGCATGCACAAAGGGACAGCAGTCAAATTGCAACTTAAGAGTGCAAATTTAGTTTTCAAAATCCTTGAAATAGCACAGTGAACTATTTTAGTGTCATTGTCCTGTAATGGCAAAGGTAGCTGTCAGTGAATACCATTACTGATGTTAGTAATTTATCATGACCTATAGGCAGAGCCGGAGCCAGGACACCCACCCCACTGCCCTCAAAACCTTCTGATGAAATAAAATGAAATTATCGTTATTCTTTTTAATCAGTTAAATTATATATTCTGTAAATACATCCCAACATGAAGGTAAATGGTGTGTCTTTTAAAGCATTCTCTATAACGCCAGGAATAAAATTCTGGTGCGGGACATCCTGAATCCATTTTTATTTAGTTCCTGGCTTCAATGCTGTCACCTTTACTGAATCTAGCATTACAAACACACATCAATATGGTATCCTGATGAATGTTCGTCTAAAAAGGTAAAAGGTACTTTTGTTCAGCAGTCAATGTCAGGAACCTGGGTGACAATCAAAGGGGAGCTTGGGTCCTCTTAATAAGCCATGAGCTCCCTTAAAAACATAATTTGTGAAATTTTGCGGGGGTCTCTAAAACATTAACAATATGCCATGTATTTATATTTTCTGTATCTCATCATGCATAAAAATAGGCTCATGTCGATGTATGATCCATGCATGAGGGTGATTCATCACTTATTCACTTTAATAAAGATACCTGCATACAGTGTCACCAACATTGAAGCGTGACGATGCAAAGTCAAAAACTTCACTCACTTCAACTCAAATATAAGAAAAAAACCTAACTGTCTTCTTGTCTTAACCATACAGTCTATGGTCTTAGCCAGTCTACGCACCAAGTCGCCATAATTCTTTTAAGATGAGCACAAAGCTGGAACAGCTTTGTGTATGATCTGCACACAAAGCTGAAGTTCCCCAAACTGGCATAAACTGTAGATTTCACATTAGGAGTCAGGCTTATGGGTGCAACTAAGGGGGTGACAACAATGCGACATATTCTGTTTAGATCTGCATTGCAGAGTTTAGCAAAGTCCTCTTTAAACCGTCTCTGGATACTACCTGGTAGCTTTAGCTTTCTCACGTGGGGCGGGGCCAGCCCGTCCGTGCTCGCTTGATTTGCCCGCCGCGCTGCTGCGTCACGGTGTACACACCACAGCGGAGCTACGGAAAAAGACAGCAGCCCCTTGTAGTCGCTGAGTTAGCCGCCTCCATGTGTGTGCTGTCACAAGCGTGAAGACTCCACGAAACCAATCTGAGGATACGTGTTGTCCACTCTTACTGAAGACCACGGTAGCCTAAAACTGAACGACAGGGACCGACACGGACATGGCGACATCCAGCTCATGTGTTGTGGTAAGTTCCTCAATAACAACAGGGATGAAAGAGACAGAAGGTGGTCGTAGGTTACCCTGCGTGCACACTGGAATAACACACGGACGCCACTGCCTTAGTTAAATATCTTGCCTCCTACTGTAGGTCGTATGGCCTGCGTGCTCACCTCGTTAAGACATTTTGGTGGAGATAAAGCTGTGTGTATCTAATGTAGCGTGGCCTGCGGTTATGGAGACGGTCAAAGACACGCGCTCCACACGCGTGGTGTACGTGACGCAAGAGACGCGTTAGAAAACATAATGTTCTAGTTTCTGTCTTGACACCAGGGTACAGGGTTTCTTAGTATAATTAAGCAGTTAATCAGTTACAGTGAGACAGGAAGAAACGCTCGAGATGCAAATAAAGGGGTGTGTTTGAGCGCGACCTTGTTTAGAATGTGTCAAGCATTGTCTGTATAATTGTCATACACTTAGAGGTATTCCCAAACATGGTATGTGATGTAATTGTCAATACCGCAAGCGTAATATACATGTTCTGTTTAAATGTGCTTCAAATGGCAAAAGTCTGTCTAGCAGGAGTAAGTGTGTGACTGACAAAACGCACAGTTTGGTGTTTTTAAACTTAATTAGAAATAATAGACGTGAAATATATAGAGCTTACATGAAAAATAGAAATTTAGTTTCTGGAAAGAAAATCAAATAAAGTGCCCCCTCTGGCAAATGGATAAGACTGAGGGAAGTTAACAGTCTGAGGACTCATCAAATTTCACCATTCTTGTTGTATAGTGGACTTAACTGTTTGTTGTCCCAAGCTGAACTGAAATGTCATCACTTTAGAAAATTGTGCTACAAGACTGAAATGTCTATAAGAATGTTTAAGAAAAAGTTTTCCTTTGTATGCATGGTATTTCATTTTGAGTCACAGCACAATGGCCTGCCTCGTGGCATCTGTGTACATTTTGTAATATGTATAGAGTTAAGTTGACAATCCAATAATGGCCTCTGTACTGGAATGAGTAAATAAATAACCGGTGTGCTCTGTTTACCAGGACATTCCCCGCATTTTGAAGCTGGTGTTTTATCATGATGATGTCTGGCCAGCAGACCAACAGCAGACCCACTTGCTGACTGACATATAATGAAGCTAATTGCACATTTTGGCATTAAAAGACAGTGGAAGATCCTGTCTCCTATGCCACATTTCAAATGACATTAACCGCGCAGTGCAGTATTGCCAAACATGGACTTTGTTAGCACAAACCTCAAGGTTGCCCTTCCACTGACCTCGGGCTAGTTTGTTCGGTTGTTGTTTTGGTTTTCATGCTTTAATATGCAAGTTTAATCCTTGTATAACCGACCTCAAGCCTGTGAGTAACACTGGAAAATACTCCTTCAGATCATGTTACCATGTGGACATCTGCTCAGTATCAGTGATTTATTGTTTGGATTTGAAAGGGTGTAGCCAAACAGATGGACATGCATTTCCTTTAGGGGGAATCCTTTATTCTAGTTCAACCACATATTATGTGAGGATAGGCACTTCACAAACCAGTGTTTAGTGAAGCAATGGGATTTTTTGTCGACACAGGAGGATCCACATTGTGCACGATTATAATTACTGTGAGTGTGTTTATGGCAACATCGTTCCCACAGCATGGTGAGCTCTGCACCAGCTTCCCAGCTGTCACATGATGCCAGTTAGTTGTCTGGGTTCATGTGGCATGCAGTTTGCACTAGAGCAGGACATTTGATTTTACAAAATATAAGAAATACTGACAATCATTTATACAACTAGGCACAATGTGGAATTTCTGGAAAGACAAACTGCACAGAATCAGGCATTGTCTCCTGAGTTTGTGTTTTGTGCAAGGTTAGAATGTAGAGCCGAAAAACACATGAAGGGAGTTGGTGGGAAAGTAGACCACCATCCCCTCGTACTGCCCTGTATCAGATGAACACCCCGTGTCCCATGTTAGGTAATACCCCTGAGGTTTTTAACCCCTTTGTGTCATATTTTATTCCAGATCAGTGATGAAGAGCAGGGGTATGACCTGGACCTCTTCTGCATACCAAAGCACTATGCCTCAGACCTGGAGAGGGTCTACATCCCACATGGACTCATCTTGGACAGGTGGGATTGCCACATTTTTAGCAGCTTGTAGTAGGACTGTGAAAACGTGAGGAATTGTCAGGGTTAACTTAAAGGTGGGTTGTCTGACTGATTGGTTGGTAGTCTGTCTTTACCAAGGCCAGGTGGGATTCAAAGTTGTTCAGCAACTGGTTGGTCAAAGTGGTGATGACATGGTCTGTGTACTTAATCTTAACAATAAGCAAAGTCAGACACCTTTTCAAATTTTATTTCATGAGGTCGTATTTTCTTCCCAGTAGCTTGAAAAAAGCCTGTTGAAGACAACATACATCACATGTCTGTTAACTTGTACTTCAGTTGGAGTATTTCATTCTTGCTTTTCTGTTTCCTCTTGCAGATTTGAGATTTAATGATTAATGCAGATAACCTTTTGGGTTTTTAATTTTTTTTTTTTGTTAACTGGATCTCTGTAGTTATTGTACTTGGTTATGCGTTAGAAATGACAGCTATGCCTGCTGCCACAAACAGAAGGCAAATGGGAATTACTGCTGACTGTAGCAGAAAACTGAGCTAACTATCCTCTATCTCTGTTGCTCTCTCCCCCTCCCCCTCCCACGTGACCTCAGGACAGAGAGACTGGCCAGAGAGATAATGAAGGAAATGGGGGGGCACCACATTGTGGCGCTCTGTGTGCTTAAAGGGGGTTACAAGTTCTTTGCAGACCTGCTGGACTACATCAAGGCCCTGAACAGGAACAGTGACCGCTCCATCCCAATGACCGTGGACTTCATTCGCCTCAAGAGCTACTGTGTAATCTATCAGTTTTAATCTGTGTATTTTTTTTGGCATCACTTAAGATGTGCTGTATTGACCTACTTTGTTTTTATATAAGCCATAAAGTGTTTTTATATTTAAAAGATCTACAGGTTTGAATGCTTAAAGGCATCCTGTGACTATTCTGACCACTAGCAGCAGTATGGAGCAATGTTTTTATAAGCGTTTTATCATTTTGTTTGTATCTTGTTCATGTGGGCAATGCACTACACATTCTTGCGGGCAGTTTCGCGCCCTTTCCACAGTTTAAAAAGTTGGTGGAGATAAGACGCTTAGCAATGTGCTAGCAAAGGCAGGAAAGAAGAAGACTTCAAGCTAGCAACCATGGATGTAAAATAGTCAAATCAGCTTTGTAAATATAAAGAAGGAAATGCATTCAGCGCATGTGCTAGGTTTCAACAACCAGGTTTTTCTCAACAATTTTTATTCAAATTATTATTAAAACATTATGCAAATTAGAATACAAATTAATGTGCTTTACTGGAAAAGAAAATATTGGGCGTTGTGAGTGAATTGAGATAAATGTCTGCATTTTACAAAGTGCACCAACTTTTCCGCCTCAGATTTTTGTGATCTCTCAAGTTTTTATTTCCTTCAAATTTCTTGTTTCCACTTAAGTTCTATTATTGAATAAATGTGCATAAAACTAGGAACCACACCTAGTTTAATATGCAACAAATGAAGGTATTTTTTTTAAAAACCCACCATGTTAGTTTTGGCCCTTGTTATACTTTCTGCACCTGTACATCATATAATGTCCACTTGCTTCTTGTTCTCACAGAACGACCAGTCGACAGGTGAAATCAAAGTAATCGGTGGGGATGACCTGTGCACGTTGACAGGCAAGGTAAGAAGAATGACTGAAACTATCTATGTTGACACTGGTCAGTATTATACATAATAACTACGAACAGACATTTAAAATCAACAGATTCACTGACAAATCAGCTTGATGATGGGGATTAATAACAATTATGCACCTGACAGCCCAAATGCTTTCATTTAATGCTTTAGTCACTGTTTGCCAGACAGATGTAGTCACGTGATTGACAATAGGACTAGGAAACATCTATTTCTCCGTCTGCTGCCAATTACATGGTATTGGCTTTTTGGTTGAAATCGCCTCCATGTTCCACTCCCACTCTCATGGCTCCCATAGTTTCTTGCTAACACTCATCCCATAATCATTTGCTGTGCAACAGTGTACAGCCATAGAGATGCAGATAGCTGAGTGTTAATCATGTCACATCCCTTCTTTTGAGTTCAGTTGCTTAAAAAGGTCAAATGTATCCAGTCTGCTGTTTTTTCACTGAACTAATGAATGTTCTTTTCTTTTTACACAGAATGTCTTGATTGTGGAGGTATGTACTGATGTTTTCTTCTATAGTAAAAAACACAATGTTGATTGACTAATGGAACTAGACTTATTTTTGCAACCAGAAAAGTTTCCCTGGCAGTAAATGTATGGTGTCTGTTACAGTGTGTTAGCTTCTCAAGACCAAGAAAAGTCTGTTGTTTCCCACCTGCTGGAAAAGTGAAGCCGGGTAGCGCTAAGTTAGCTAACATCTCCCCTTCAGACTGCGCAGCTGAGCAGCAAAGCTTCTACAGCAGCTACACAGCTGCTATGTAACTTAACATTAGGTCAATTTATAGAAAGTAACTGGAAGCTGTATTTTATTACTGCCTACTTTTCCAATGTTGAGAACATCAACATCAACATGTTGGTGACTAGAGGAGCTGAGGTTAGTAAAGCTAATTAGTGATGCAAACTAGTCCTTTTAAGCTAATGAGGAGATTTTAATGCGCAAATAAAATGTACCTCAGAAGGGAGGAGGTTTCTCGTGCTGCATTTTTTATATTAATGTCTACAGATAAATGTCAGAAGCTGCAAAATGAAGTCACAAAAGGCAAACATCAAGAATCGTATCTGTAATGATTCTGAGGTTTTCCTGCCGTTAAGGCTTAGGGGTGATGCCCAAAACATGCTTTGCCCTCAATGTAAAATCACTGTGGAGCAAGAGAACCAACCAAATTACTTTCTCCAGATCTAAAGGTTGTAGTTCCTCCAGTAGACCCTGTGTTGTTTATGTATTGTCTGCTCTAGCTGAAAATAATGGCCCAATATGATGTGAAATTACATATTTTTCATTGGAAAACATAGAATTTTTGGGGGGAGCACCCCCAATCCCCCCTGACCAACACCAAGACATTAAACTAAAGCTCACATTAAACTGGGAAAACATTTTAGTTTCAAGCTAATCTAAGATGCATCACATGCTCATGGACACAAGAGCAATGTTTCAGAGACATCTTGTGTTGGGGGTTTATATTCAGACAAAAATTTTGCTTCACCTCCGCCTGTTTGTGAAGTGTGACTATTTGTTTGGGGGGGGGGGTTGTCCTGGCCCCCACTGCTAAAAAAAAAAATCCTAGAGGAAACGCTGAATTGTTTTCTTTAAAGTACTGTTAAAATATCTTCTTGTCTTGTTCTTGTGACACCAATATCAAGTATAATCTCCTCATGACCTCAGTGTATCGTCACACCCCTAATCTGAGCCCTTCTGTCCCCACCGCTTTTCAACACAAAGTGATGCCCTTGCGTGACAGTATCTTTCTCTTGTTGCAGTACACTATTGCAAGTTATCTATACAAACATGTAAGCTTAAACAGACCCATCTGACACTGTCTCTGTGTGTTTATCTGCTTGCGTATCCTTTTCACCTTTTTTTTTTTTTTTACTTGACCAGTTTGCATTCCTGATTTCAAGACTGCTGATATGAGCTTCTCTCAATCTGTGTTTTCAGGATATTATCGACACAGGGAAGACAATGAAGACATTATTGCAACTTCTCAAACAGTACAACCCCCAAATGGTTAAAGTAGCAAGGTAATTCATATCTTTTCAAAACTGCACATGAACAGTACAAAGTACTCTGTCTTGTGGAATCAAAAGATCCTGTTTCACAACAGATTGTAGAGGTTTGCACTGAAAGATTTCCACAGACTGTTGTTTATCAGTTTTTCATGCAGCTAACTCAACTTGGTTTCTGTTCTCAGTTTGTTGGTGAAGAGAACACCAAGAAGTGTTGGCTACCGGCCAGACTGTGAGTTCAAGACAATAAATATTAGATAATAAAATATTTGGCAGATTGTTTGTGAAATGTTTAGTTAGTATAATGCACTGCAAATTACACAGGATAGTTGTCATAAAGTGTGGCTTTGCTTACCCTCATTTCAGTAGTAGTTTACCACTACAAAGACAAGTTGCTGATTTATTCACCCATTTCTTTCAGTTGTAGGATTTGAGGTCCCTGACAAATTTGTGGTGGGATATGCACTAGACTACAACGAGTACTTTAGAGATCTAAATGTAAGTATTTCAGATGGATAAAGAAACATAGTTAGTTAGTCAGAATTTGTACCGGTGTGTTAAATGTTGTCTAACAAAATCAAGACTCATTGATCCTTTTCTGTTTCAGCATATCTGCGTCATTAGTGAAACGGGGAAGGAGAAGTACAAGGCATGAAGAGTACTTTGATTTTTAATGTACAGTTATATCTTTCCCTTTGAGGTTCATTTTATATGTTATTACTTTATATTTGTGTCATAAAAGTACTTCGACTGGTCAGGGTCCCTGAGGATACATTGATGGAGTGATGGTACTGACGATTGCATTGCCTGTTTTAGTCACCACACGCACACACAATGGAGAAAAAAATGATTGTCTTAGATGGAAACACAGCTGGGTTAAACAGCACGGAGCCCAGCTTCACCTGATATTAGTATGATGCTTCTTTGCCCCCACAATGATTCATTATTTTTTAAGTAATGGAGTAAATTATTAAGCTTGACATTTGACAACCTCCTATTTAATATGATTTTTATTATAATACTTTTATCTGGAACTATCAATAGTTGTTTTATGGATACTCTTAAAGAGGATGTCACATTTCCTTGAAATCTGTATATTTTCGGGCAAAACCCTTTTCTATGTTACTGTGTAGCGTGTGTGATAAGATTTTCTTATGATACACTCTGTAGAAAAGTAACACAAATATTGGTTGCTGTCCCTAATTAAACACACTAGTGTGCTGAAGATTAAATCTCTTTATTTACGAGTGTTTATGAAATATTTGTCGGAATAAAGCATCCATGCATCCAATTCATTTGTGAAATTATTATTATGCTGGAAAATGCAGTTTGCAGATTTTGAAATGTTCAATTGATACCTAAACTGAAGTTAAGTTATTCAGTCATTTGTTTGTAATCGTTGAATTGAACTGAACTTTTAAAAAAAAAGTATATTTCTACTGTATGAAACTCTCATTTAATGGTGCCATCACTATAAACTAGTGTCAACTGAATTTTGCAATATCAGCTATTAAATGTTCACACCGCTCCTTCGACTACTGGATTCTACTACAAAGCTTTTTATTCAATATAACACCAAATTCTTGGAACATTGAAATGATTTCTGGTCAATCAATAGTAAAAATGCCTGGGAAAGAAGTGAAGGAGATAAGATCAGTGTTTTCTTCAAAAGTATTTAGTTATGTATATGTGCTCTCTAGAAGTGAAATAAGACAAGTCTAGGCTAGTTCGACTCCATGAAGATCAGGAATGTTTGAACTGTTGTCATCTGACCTTAAACTCCAAGGTGCCTGTCAGTACAATAGGTCTGTAATTATGGCCAAAAAAAGAACACGTCCACTTTAACCAAGACTCAAAAAAAGGTTACACAATTGAATGAATTAAATACCTGGTGAATGCCATTTTTCTTTTTGAACAAATGGTGATTGCAAAGCATTTTATTCTCAGACTGGGCTTTTCGTGTGTCCAATTATGTGAGTTTATTTGAAATAGTTTCCTGTATTTCTTTATAATTTTCAACTTCAATTTTTGGTTGCTGATTGCACTAAGCACTGTGTCAGTTCAGATGAACATGAAGTTATTTGTAGCCAGTATGGCAACAGGAACAGTGGACTGCTTGGCTGCTGTAAATAACTCAAGAACAGATCTTCCGGAACAAAATTCCGTCCATCCTCCCCGAGTTATCTGCACTGGGCCTCCTGCGGGAAAAGGTTCCAGGGAACCAGGTAAAAACAAAGAGTGCCCATTTTGATGCAGCGAATGTGTCCTACACAGGTCTGATGAGAAATTTTGCCTCTGACATTACAGCAGGTGTACATTTGTGAATGTAAGAGTTTATCCATGAACCATGGGATGCAAGGACGCAGGTCGCCGCATTCTGCATGAGCACGCCGGCATTTGGAGCAATTTCATTGGACAGGTCTGTTAGCGTTAAAAGGGGCGTGAAGCTTGCTGTTAGCAGCTGGCTAACATAGCTTCTGTGTGAGCATCTGGGATGTGGGTCATTTTTGGCGGCGCCCTGCAGAAACGAAAAGCGTAGTTTAACGAGGAGCGTGTATTATTTACAATAGACACGGTTAAACTTGCCTGTGTGGACCGTAATAACTACACTGTTGACGGGCAGGAGCATTTAGTGATGATGACCAGGCCTCTCTGCTCTGGACATAGCATTGTGGCTATTGGCGCTAATGCTAACTTAGCTAGCTAGCCTATCAAGCTGGGCTGTGTTAGTTGTGGCTGGATCGACTAGCTAGCAATAAGTATAACAACACTAGCTACGATGTGTTAGCTAGAAGCTAGACTCGCGTTTATAGGATCACTAAACAGCAGCGTCGTTAAATTAACGTAACTTACGTTAGACTTGAGGTGAACATTCATTTTGGAAGCAGCTGCTCAGTCTGGCTAACGATAGCCAATTTAACATGCAGTGGTAGCAACGTTTCTCACCCACTGCTGCCGTGCACCAGCAGACTGTCGCTCTCCAACATTAGCCGGGCATTGTGCGGTATGTAGCCATGGTATGCTAACCCTCCATCAGGAAAGTTTGATTTTGGTCATAACGTTACTGCCAACGTTAGCGCTGGCCAGCTGTGACTGACCATGTAGCTGTGATGTGAAGAATTGTGGAGATAACGTTGTTATGGTTGATAGCAAGCGTTGAGTTGCGTTGAGTGAAGTTATACAAACAGCAGGGCCTTGGTGCTTGATGTGGGTTTACTGCATTGCGTTAGCTAACTGACTTTGTCTCACGTCAGCCCTGATTAGTGAGGATTTTTCACAACATGTAAAGTTAACAAAGTTTGGAGAGCTACAATGTAACACCACTGAGCTGGTTAGCCATTTTAAGTTCGAGAATCGGTGTCAGGCAGGGTTAGTTGACAAAATGAACAATTCAGAAGTCTTTCCACAAGAAAAGATGGAGCTGGATCTGGAAATCCCATCTTCGTTAGTTCAGGCCGATGGACACTTGAGAAGATCCAACAGTGCGCCCATGATAAATGGCTTAAGGTTCTACAATATGACACAGTTACAATAATTAATTGCATACTTTCAGTAGATGTGTTTGTCCCTTTTGTCAGACATGTTGAATTAACTACATTACACTGACCTTATGGGTAGAAAGACACATGATACATTTGTTGGTCTGTAAAATTTTCATTTCAGTGATAACTCCCCAGTGTTCCAGAGAGAGGTCCTGCGTAGCCGGAGAAATAGCACTACAGTTGTCAACAGGCCCAACATGGTACAATACTTTTATTAAACATGTTTGATCAAGTAAATTGGGTCTGAATTGAGTATTGAATGTTCACCTCTTGGCACATTTCTCCTTTACAGGTCCCTTCGTCACCAATTCGCGTCCCCAGCACCAGACTTCATCAGATAAAACAAGTAAGTCTTTTTTATTTTATTTTTTTTAGATGTATGGAGAGGCTTTGTGTTGAAAAGGAGCATGTCAGACCACCCTCCCCCTCTCAAGCCATAGGGAGTGATGGTGTTTAAAAAAACATGCTAGAGTAACACCTTTTGGAGTTCACAGGGCCATCGATCTCACAGCGTTGATCTATTGGTAGTATCAGACTCCAACAGAGGATGTGTTTGCTCATCTACAGGCTGAATTTAATTCCAAATAAGTGAAATAAAAAACAGTTAAGTTTTAGCTTTTGTGATGAGATAAAGGATGTACCTTCGGAGTCAGAATTAGGCCTGACAGCAGTGACATGAGCCTGAATACTGTCTAGTTGGTAAATTTTAAAATCAGTTTTGAAGAGTCAATGTAAGTCAGTAAAGTGAAAATGACTTGGCAACTTAGACTTTATAACCATTAACCATGTTGCATGCTTTTGCAGGAAGAGGGCATAGATGTGATGAACAGAGAGACTGCTCATGAGCGGTAAGCAATACATTTATGAATGTACTTGGTGCATGAGGAGAAGTTATGACTCTTGGAGATAAAATGGTAAATGCGTCAACTTATTCCTTGTTTTCTATTCTTGAACACAGGGAAGTTCAAGCCGCCATGCAGATGAGCCAGTCATGGGAAGAAAGCCTTAGTCTGGTAAAGAGAGACTCTTCATTACTGTTTTTCCCACCCCGATCAGTGTTGTTGATACTTTCTTTTGCTCTGAATCCTT
Organism: Lepomis gibbosus; assembly: GCA_029875015.1. Lineage (NCBI taxonomy): Eukaryota > Metazoa > Chordata > Actinopteri > Centrarchiformes > Centrarchidae > Lepomis > Lepomis gibbosus. The sequence goes on along the minus strand of JAPMOB010221494.1, from coordinate 2,664 downwards.
GAAAGTCAGCTCTGTTGTACTTTCCTGCTGCATGTTTTGGCCCTGGGCTGCTGTTGGCCTCTCTTTCTGTAGAGGGGGCAAGTGCAAACATGCTAGATTAACACTTCTGGAGTTAACAGGGCCACCAGTCTCTGAAGGCCAGACTGGGTGGTAGTATAATACTCCAACACTCCCACCTCACTGCATAGTACTCTAGAGATATGATGCAAGATGAAATGTCCACTAATGTGTTTTTGTAATTGTGTGATCTTAGAGCGACAATGATGAGAAGTCGGCATCTTCGTCTCCAAAGCGCATCGACTTTGTGCCTGTGTCGCCTGCCCCGTCCCCCACAAGGGGCATAGGGAAAAAGGTACATCTGACCTCCAGTATGTTTACATGCACATAACCTGATTAAGTCTAACCAGATGAAGGCAATAGTTGAAGCTTTCATGGTTTGCGGTAACCTGATTTTCCTAACCGCTTACAATCAGATTTATGAATGGAAGTCTGTGTGGCAGCCTACAAGAAGCAATTTATTAGCAACTGGGGGAAAAAATACAAACTTTTTTTCCTTGTGTGCTTCTTGGGTAAATTTTTCTTTCGCTTAGCTGCAGATTAAAAGAAAAAACTTTTCTTTATTGCAAACCACATTAGTGTTTTGGTACTGCATCTGACTCATTCCCATTTCTTAATTTTGTTTGCTGCATATTTAGGGAGAAAAGGGTTTACCCGTTATGCCACTGTAATTCCAAACATTGCCAAATGTTCTGTCTGTTAATTGGGGGGTTTCCTACTCCAGTTTGACCTTTTTACAAAGATCACTGTCATATATGCTAAAACATTAGGAACAACGAGAGTATTGCCTGTATCTGGTGCCACTATATACAGTTATTCACATTTGACTGATCTTCTATTTTGCTTTCTTGCAAGCAGCAGTGTTTCTCTCCTTCACTACAAATCCTTGTGAGCAGCAATGGCCTGACACCCAGCCCAATACCCAGCCCAACGCGACGCTTCAGGTGAACACCAAGTCTTTGAGTAATAACGGCAATAATCCTGTAATCTACCAGTATTACTTTACTCTTCTAAATAAACGTCTGTTTAATAAACATCCTTGTGTGCTGTGAGGCTGCAGTAGCAACAGCTGGCTCCAGCCTGGATTAGTTTCTCCCTGGTGGCATAAGCTGGGTTACCTTTTGCCGGTCTTAGTAGAATAAAAATTAAATTTATTGTCTCAACTATTTAGACATATCTGAGTAAACTAATAATTTTATCTGTATGGCTAATCTTAAAGTGATGTACAAGTGCATTACAGGTGTACAAAATGTACTAACGGAGTGTGTCTTCTGTGCTCTTCAGCCGACGGAGTCAAAGCCCAATCAACTGCATCAGAGCCAGCATTCTTGGGCCAATGAAACGTAAAGGTGAGGTATCCAGCATGCCTTGATATTCTAAATGCTTTGAGAGGAACTGATCTCACATCTGTATGAAATTTTACCACTTATGGATAGAAGTGATGTGTTGTAAATTCCAAGCAATTATGTTCAGACCAAAGGTCGCTCTGTTAATAGAATATTGACTGCAGACAGTAATTACAAGATCAAAGATGATTCAAAAGACATTCAAAATATGTTTATGAAAGTCATGTAGCTTACGAGCCTCACTTGGCTTGATTAAATTCTTTAAAGGGGCCTTTTTTAAACCATAGACTTATGTAAACCTCCCAACATGACGTCTAGCCTCTCTGGTAATGAAACGATAAGATCTGTACTCAAAACTATCTCAGATTATGCTATAAAACACTCTTATTTCAACCATCTGTCCCCAGTTTTAGATCAGCCACAGACTGCGTATTGAGAAGGATTTGTAAATGTCAGGGTGCCTTTCCTCTGCAGGTGAGATGGAGACAGAGAGTCAGCCTAAGAGGCTTTTCCAAGGAACCACCACCATGCTGTCTTCTGATGTCTCCAACCTGTCAGATCTCAGTTCCTGGTAAGACTTTGTGGCACAATATTACCTAATCAAAATGACACTTTTCTTTTTAGATAATGCCACACCTGTGAATGAAGTAACCAGACAAAAATACATTTGAACATAACACTTACAGTGGAGTCTACAAGTATTAATCAGCATTGCTTTAATATTAAACTTTAAAAGGGAGAAAATGCTATAGTGAATGGGATTAAATGTGAGATTTTCACAAGCTTTCTCCTCCAGCGTGACGGTATAGACTGTAATAAAGCACAGATGTTTGCCACAGTTACGACAGCCTTCTGCCTAACTGAACTGGCCTATTTGTTTTTCAGCCACTCTCCAGATTTGCTGGATGGCAGCCTGAGCAGCGTCTGCTCCTCCACCGACTCTCCAGGCAAAATGGAGGGAGTGTCGCCCTCCTCGTCCAGCAACTCGCCCTTCGCTTCCCTCCAGGATTTATCCCCAAAGTGAGCATGGGACGAGAGGAGAAACTATAAAAAGGACTGGCGCCAAAAAGCCTCTCTCCAGGGAACAAGTTTCCTTCTCAGACCCTACATCTCACCAACGCCTAGATTTGATTTTAAGTGGAATTTTCCATGTTTGTTTCGGCTGTTTTCATGGCTACATTTTGGAGGGTCTAGATATTTTTGAATTAAGGAAATGAAAGCCAAGGATGACTCTTTGTGTGTGTGTGTGTGTGTGTGTGTG
>JAPMOB010221490.1:0-26541 GCA_029875015.1 Lepomis gibbosus | reverse complement strand
GCTGATGTCATGTAAATAGTTTTCTAATCAGCAATAAATATAACAATTTCTGATTAACCCATATAAATTGCATGCTTAAATTAATGTACCGTCAAAGCCCCGCCCATTTCAAGTAAACCCGACCCACTTCCTGGATGAACTCCGCCCACTTCCTGAATAGGCCCCGCCCAATCCGAGTACGGATACGGATACAGATAATTCATATGGTTAACAGATACAGATAATGCTGTACTCGCTCATCCCTAGTGGAAACGCCTAATAGGTCTCCTTTAAGCCTAGTTCCAACTGCACTATTGTGAGCCCAATTTGACATTATTTTTCAGTAAGATGTGTTGTTTCTCCCAGGCTATGAGACTTTGAACTCTGATTCTGATTTATAAACAGCACTGCTTCGTGATCAGGGAGCCTGCAGTGGTTGACCTCTTACACTGAACTCTGTGTTAAAGGAGACCTATTATACTGCTTTTCCAGTTCTATATTTTAGTTGTGTGACTCCTGTATGGCTGCTTTTCATGATTCAAAGTTCAAAAAAATTACTTTCTCTCTTGTATTAGCCCTTCATATAGGCTCAGTGTTCAGAACAGGAGTAAACCTGAGGTTTTGGCTCACAGGGATTTCTTTTAAATACTTAAACCTCATTATTTGAAGCTTGGGCCATGTTAAGCATGAACGTCCCGCATTGTAACATTGTAGATAAGTCATGAAATATGGAATCGTATAATAGCTCTCCATTTAACCAATCGTAAAACCCTTTGAAACACATATCTGCCATCAAGAGAATGGAAACTGTTGTCACTCATCAGAAGATGTAATGAAAATAATTCAGCTCTCTAGGAGGGATAGGTGACATTCTTAGATTTTTTTTGTCCGGAAATGCATATTTGTTTTAATAAGACACGTCCAGTGTCTGCCATGATGACTACATCAAGTGAACATACAGCCCTTGTCAAAAATAAACATCTCATAAAAATGACCATATCTCAAAAACCAAAAAAAGGTACACAGTTCATATATCTTGTGGAGTGTTAAGAACCATTTAGTTCATCTTTCTACATTTAAAAATATTTTGGATCAATGTGTTTTGTGTTTATTTTGTAGAGTTTTATTTTTTTTTTTTTTTGATTTACACAATTTCAATGCTTTTATCAATTATAATGGTTTATTGACTTACACAACCTTTTAGCTGAGGTTGTACAGATTTATAGATATAAAGCATTTGAAGATTCTCCAAGAAATGACATCGCAATAGGCAAAAATACCAAAGTAGGTACTGGCGGACTGTTTGTATTACAGAGTTAAAAGGGTTTAAAATAATTGACTGACTGATAACTGATAATCCAATAAATGCCTATGTTATAAAATAAAGGAACACCTTTTTGTGGGTTATGGTCAAAACAAGAAGTGATGTCATTTCTCCACATAGCCCCGCCTGATAATGAAAAACTTGGGTCAGTCACTTTCCTCCACTGAGGCTCTTTGCAAAATTTGGTGCCAACCAGCCACTAGGTGTCACATTAGCTACAAAATTATAAAATATGCAATACCTACTTTTTCAAACTCCTCCTAGGCGGTGAGTCCGATCTGCACGAGACTTGACTTAGTGCATACAATCTTTGGACTCTCATGATCCAAAGTTTTCAAAATATTTTTTATAATCCAGAAGTGGACAAGATATGAATTAGTAGTATATCTGTAATTTCTGTTTTAGTGTCAAAACACGTGATGTCGTTTCGCCGCATAAGTCGTTCTGACTGACGCGAAATTTGGGGCAGTACATTCACATGCCCCACTAGGCACGTGTGCAAAATTTGCCACCAATCGGATGCTAGGTGTCACTTTTGTTCCAAAATCAGCAAATGTGCTAAAACTCCATCCATCCATCATCAACCGCTTATCCTGCGTACAGGGTCGCGGGGGGCTGGAGCCTTTCCCAGTTTCCATTGGGCGAAAGGCGGGGTACACCCTGGACAGGTCGCCAGTCCATTGCAGGGCAAAGGCTGCACCTTTGCTGTAAGGTTGGCAAAATGCAGTGGCAGGTAAAACCAGTACCAGTGTAGTAAAACCAGTAAATCAGGATTTATTATTACACAACGAAAAAACTTTACATGAAAAATAATGCAGGCAATGTACCAACCAAGGTTGTTGTCCAAACGTATCATAAATCTGAAAATCAGAGTAGTCCAAAAGCGATATCCAATGATGGCTAAACTCATCAGGTAGCCAGCAGCTAAAGTGCACACCCTCCTCTTTACAAATGAACAGATAAGCAATGAGGATGGAACCCATCTGGAGGCTGGGGAGGCTTGGAAGATGTGGAAAGATTAAAAGATATTTAAACACACGCAACCAGACTTTCTTCAATAGTACTCTTAGATTAAAGTATTCTTAACACACAGAAACATCAAGGGACAAAAAGGTGAGCTCCCACCGTTTGACCCGCCCCCGAGGAAGTGACAAATAAAACCCAGCGGACCTTGTGTCTCACTCTCTTCTCCTGAATTTTATTGTTTTCAAAGATTTCCACGCCTTCTAAATTTTCCATTCTTCTTTGTCTACTCCCGACGTGGGAGATTTGACTATTTGATTGGCCTATTTCTAAAGCCTTTTCCTGGGAAATTTCCCCAGTCTAGCTTTCTTCTTAGATTTTCCTTAGCGATGTTTAGTTATATTCACGATTCACGAGGTCTTGCAAACAGTAGGGATTGTTACCTGTTCTTCATTTTGTTTTTGTTTATTAAGTTATTAATTCATTTCTGATTAAGAAGCAACCAACAAGTTTTCCTTTTGAAACCTTATATTGGTTTGAATTAACTTCTAACGACCAATGGGGAAGTCAGTCAATACACGTTAGGTACGCCGCTTGTAACAGAGACCACATCAACTTTGGAACACTGAGCCAGATTTAACAGCCAATCCAACTGTTAGCGGTTCCCACAGCCACCAGCATTGAACCCTTTTAAATGTGTTCCAACTTTAATTTATTGCATTGTTGTTGTTGCCGGATAATTACTGCTTGTTTTGTCCCATTTAAATCCTTATTTACCCTTTATTTGTCTTCACCTTAGTAAATAACTATTTCACTTTAATCACAGGGACTTGTGTGTGTACTATTTTATAATGGCTCACTGCCCAGAGGACTTATCCTTAGATATTTAAATGTGTGACTGATTATTATCAACTAATTGTTTTAATACTATGAGCCAAGATGTCCTAATTCCTTGTGCTGGTGAAATTAATATGTCCAAATATTAATCTTCATAATCTTATTAACAAAGTGCAGATTCACTACAAATATTAACCCTCTCAGGCAAAAATTATTAAAAAACATTTTTTAAAAGATTCTTTTTATTATTATTTTTTACTTTTATCCTTTATTACTCTTTTTTTTTCAAATTCTGTTTTGTATTTAAATTATTTAACTGTCCACGTACGTGGACACCGTGCAACAAAATGCTACAGATGTCAATATGGATGATTATGTTTCTCATGTCATGTTGTGCTATGTATTTAAGCCCAATAGTTGCAAATTGCACTTCATCTTGAATCATCTCAGTTTTAACATATCAACATCCAACATGTAACAGATTACATAGTGGTAGTTAAAACTTCTTCACAGTATGTAAGTATAATACTTATACTGTTTTTTTGCATGAATTCGTTTAAAGGCTGCAGTCAAAAGTTTTAATGTTGTAGTATGCTTGTTTTATTGTTATTAATGTTAGTATATATTTGTTAAATGTATTTTTTATTATAATATAATACAATTTATCACATCTTTAAAAAATTAGAATAGATAAACTAGCTGGTTACAGAAATCAAACTTAATGCAATCTGACTGTTCTGACGTTCACGTACATTGGTTTGTGGTGTATGGAAACTACATTTTTATCTAAATTGTAACTTATAACATAATATAAACCTTTTAATAATACTTTACTGTGTATGCTAGGGATGAGCGAGTACAGCATTATCTGTATCTGTTAACCATATGAATTATCTGTATCTGTACACGGATTGGGCGGGGCCTACCTCGGAAGTGGGCGGGATTTAACCCGGAAGTGGGTCGGGTTGTCTTGAAATGGGCGGGCTTTATCAGTATTTTAAGCATGCAATTTATATGGGTTGATCAGAAATTGTTATATTTATTGCTGATTAGAAAACTATTTACATGACAGCATCAGCATTGAGCTTCAGATCAATGGTTTTGATCATGATAACAAACGAACTATATACAGAACAAGTTTTGTAACAATGAATACAACACATATGGTTGCAATTATGAAGTAAAATGTAATGATGAGTTTTCATTCTCAACATAACTTTCTTTTTTTAACTTTTAATTTTTTTATGAACAGTTAACCTGCTCTGATCAGGTTATGTTCCAGAAAAGAGATTAACTCTGTGAAAACGCAGCCTACTGTTATATTCAATTCAATCAACTGACACTCTCCTCACATGACTTTGAGTACATACCCATGATATAGTAACCCAAAATGGAATTAAAATAACTGTCCCGAAATGTGGACACCATGCATGAAAGGGTTAACAAGAACACACAGTTTGCTACACACTCATGTAATTATTTACCAAAGTCTGTGTCAGTTACACATGCACTCCTAACACACATGCATGTGCGAGTACGTCTGAAGTTTGACTTGTTTGACTGATATCGCCTGATGCAGAACCTGGGGTCAAGGGCAACAGCAATGAACCACAAATTTTGACCATCTTCTCTGAATGTGGTCTCGCCCTCCCACTTTGAAGCTATGACCTGTGCTGCAACAGTCTGGAAAGAGCAGACAGGAACCAACTCAAAGGATGTTTTCTTTGAAGTCTTTTGGAGGTCCTTTACCAGTGGAGGTAGAACAGAGTCATATACGCCTCCCCACTCAAAGGGTTTTGACAACTTGCTCAACTTGCTTCAGCAGAGTAAACTGGTCACTTTCCAGATCCAGGCAGTGCTTGCTGTGTGACCCCTGGGTCTGAAAGGGTTGCGGTCACTGGCCACCGCTGTGCTTTGCAATGCTCATCCAAGCATTTGAATTTGGTTTTCACTCTGTTAAGACTAGCCTCACATTTCTTCTCTATCAAATCCGTAAAGTCGTGCCTGGAGGGAAGCATATGAACTGCTTTGATCTTCTCACGGAAGGCCCTCCACAATAGAAAGGGGCTCGTGTCCTTGATGACCATCCGTAAGATGCTGTCAGAAAGCCCAGCAGCCATCTGGGGTGTGCATGGATTTGAGGTACTTTTGTGGGAAAAGTCCTCCCTGCTGCTTTCCTTCATCCTGAAAAAGAGACACTTAAAGCGCACCAGCTTGGTGTGAGACAAGGCCAGCAAAGAAATCATACCTGTCAAGTTTTGGATTTGAAAATGAGGGAAATTTTCCGGCAGCCACCGCGGGCAGTCCCACCATCCCAACCAAGCTCCAGTAGGCTATCCCTTACATTTTAAGATAGGTGTTATAGCCTAAATGAAAACACAAAAGGGTATATAGGAAGAGCATTTATTTAAATGCTTATTTGCATATCTTCTGTTCATTTAACATTGCTTGTCTTTACATTTACATTTTATTTACATTCCACACATTCTTTTCATTTCATTGCTTTTCTTTTAAAGTTTTTCTTTTAATTTCACAAAACTTTTCTTCACTCTTTTAGTGAGTTATTGTACAAATTTTTTGCAGACTTTGCATTCTTTAAGACTGTTTTGGAAGGAGTGTATTTGTGGGCGGGGCCAGAGTGGTTCATTCTACATGAGAGTAGAGAGCAGAGCGCAAACAGTTCTTTGTCTAACGTCTACCTGCAGGTGGCAGTTATCGTGAGACTAGTGACAGAGCTCAGATTGGGAATGTTTTTGTTTTATTCTGCCCGGGCCCGGGGTATTATTATTTCTTAATAACGCAGGTTAAAATACTGGAGATTTACGGGAAAATACTAATACAGAAGGATGTCGGGAAAGAAGGGTAAAATACGGGACTTTCCCGGCCAAAACGGGATACTTGACAGGTATGAATGAAATGTTGTTAGCCAACCAGAAGGCCAAGCTGGCCTACTCCGGGCCAAAGCACACCTGACACCGGGCATGGATATCCCCTGGCAAGATAAAGCTCATCTGGCAGACCTCGCCGACTTGCTATCTACTATCTACTTCTCTCAGTATTTTGATGTCAGGTATGTTACCTATTTTATTGACATTTTAGATTTGTTTCAAGTGAGATATTTTGAGTTTATATAGTGATTTTGCTGGTCCATCTGTATGTGGCAGAGCGTGCTGGATATACGAGTGCAGAACGGGTGCAAGACACACCCACAGGTAAAAAACCAATAGCCTATTACAGCACCAATATGAACATAGTAGAGCAAGGTTTGCCACCCTGCTACCAAGGACTGGCAGCAGGGGTGTTTGCCTACGAAAAAGCCTCAGCCTTTACAATGGGGCACCCAGTAACATCGTACACATCTCACATCTCTTATCCACATTCACCATTATCCATATCCAAAGATGCAGTACAATCAATACAACTACCAACATGGTTTGGCCTTCTGAGGGCACACCACATGACTGTGCAAAACAAAGCAGTCTCATTGTGCATGACCAGGCATGTACAATGAGCCTATTGATGCACACATGACATTATTTGTAGACAGCTCAAGTTTTCGAGACTTAACAGGCAATCATGCAGGATATGGTACTGCACAGCAACATTTAGCTGATCAGACAATTTTGCAGACGCAAATTCAAGGGGTAGATCAACCATGCTCAGCTAAAAGCCCTAACAGCAGGTTAACATCTACAGATGCTGCATATGCCTATGCTATTTGCCACATCTATGGTAATATATGGAAGCAGTGTGGGTTTCAAACAGCTGATGGGACCATCTCCCACAGGGCAGCAATTTCACAGTTGATGGCAGCCATGCATCTACCTAATGTAGTGAGCAACATTGTTAACAGTGGTTTGGATAAGATTCTAATTATTTTATGTCATTGCTTCCATATCATTTCTTCTTCTCTTTATAAAAGAAATAATCTCCAACCTTAAATGTGCGCAAAACATAGGAATATTAGAATTAACATATGAGTAACTAAAAGTAGTATTGGGGTTTCATTCACTAAATGTGAGTTCTATCACTATTGTAATGTTAATTATAATAGTAAACAACAGAAATATTGTAATTATATCTATTTTAACTATAGTGAATCACAGTAGTTTTAATTGCACTGCACTACTCTTGTCAGGATTTCTTGCTGTTAAGAGCTCAAGACAAATACAACAAAAACCCCATGGACCCAAGATCACTAGTATCTAACTGAATGTGCTATAGAAATCCATCAGGTAGAGGAACTGGACCATTCTGAAATAATTCCTCTTGAAATATGTCACAGTTAAACCTTCAGTGGGACACAAGCCCTAGAATTCAGAGCACATTTAGTAATGAGAATGTTAAAAAAAAAAAAAATGTTTTTCAGATCACAGTCGGTTTATGCCCAGGGCAAGAACAGGAAGCATGTGTATTCTCTGTGGGACGTGTTCTTGCTTTCATTGTTGGTGGATAAAATAAAATAAGACCATGGGTGACACCAGACTGCATGAAAATATTTTTTTTAAATCAGGAATGATAATTACTCATCAGAAGTATGTATATAAAGATGATGTAACAACAAGGATCAAATTAATTTACAAAACAGATGTGACACTTCCTAATATGTCTAATTATTACTATGTTTTTTTTTAATTTGATGTTTACTAACTGTATTTATTTATTTCTAAATGAGCTGCCTCTTGGGAATGTCACAAACAGCATTTTTCATATTAAGACTGGCATCCTGGCATGTCACAGTGTGCAAGAACAAGAAACAAATACTGTACCCTGATAAACAAAGGCACAGCAGTTTTATTTTACAAACAATTGCGTGTAGTTACGCTCATTCTCCTAACTGCATTTCCCCCCAGTTCAGTGTAGCTTAATCAACAATACTTGACTAATAAAACAAAAAATGTAGCAGCTTGCTTCTACATCATTCATGAGTGTGAAGACTTACAGTGCCTTGGAGCTTCAATGCATTAATGGCAGGATGTCATCTCTGGACGTTATATATCATCTGTTGGGATCTGGAAAGGGCAGGTTTGGTCATAATGCAAAATATCGAAGACATTTAGAAGTGTATGTTACAGGGTACCAAACATGCAACTTTGTTCGCAATGCCAAAGAGCCAGACTCGTTGGAATGGCAGTCCAAGTACAATCTCAACCGTAGTGACGGGACAATAACCAAATGAGAAATCAGTCGCCAAGAGTGGTTTGTCTACCTATAAATGCCAATATTTAAACACTATTTTACATCAATAAGTTGGACAGTGAAGGGTGAATCTGAACACTGACCATCACAACCTGCTGTTGCAGTATACAAGTAACCACAGGTAACTGCTTACAATAGGATTTATTTAGCCTTAGCACAGATCAATGACCAACAACTTCTGCAAACAAACCACTATCATCTATTCTAAGCACAACAGAATCATACAACAATCAGCAAGCATATATAAGTGAATCTATGTGTGGGTGTGTTGGTGTGTGTGAGGATGTGTTAGACAATAGTGGGGTAGGGCTAGAAAGATGGCGGCCATGACCACGTAGAGGAGACGTTAGGGCCCAAAATGGCGGACGCACTCTACCTGTCGTCACCAAGATGGTGTGGAGCACAGCTGGCATTTAGGCTTGGGAGCAGGTGAGCGTCATGTAGCTTTATTAGTACACTGTTTGAGTAATGTCAAGAGCAACATCAACACATTAGTGCATCACTGTAACATAAGTAATAACAATGCCATAATACCATTCTGCTTACACCCTAGAGTAAAGGAATTCAAAAGCACACTGAGTTTTTATACAGCTGTGCAACACTTCTCTACCGAAAGAAAACAGCGGAATCCGTATCTTGCTTCTGCAGGTCTGACATCTTTACTACTTATAATCCATGTTTAAATGGGTTACCTCCTGTACCAATGGCAGTTGCAGGTTTAAAGGCAAGTAGAGACTTAGGGCATCCTCGTCATGGCCGAGCTGCAGGGGGGTCCCCAACACATTTGTGTCTGATTCATCTTACCTTTCCTTACCTTGTGAGAAGGCTCATGATTGGTGGATTGCGAGCCAGTCAGAGCAAATTTGAAAAATTAGAGGGGAAAAAATTTTGCAACTGTCTAACTACACCTCAGCAGGTCAATGGGCTGCCAATTGTGCAATTGAATGCAGCTGATTGAGTCTGAAGTAAACATTACATTTCCCAGGCTTTTATCAAAAGTCACTGTGACTTTTTAATAACAGTGATGACTAACCATAATTATTTTATCACGTCATCGCGCTCTCTCCTAATGTTTCCTGCCACTCACCACGACTACTGTCAGATAAAAGACAAAGAACAGAGAGTAAAAAGAAAAAGTTTACATTTATAGTTTTACTTTACCATGTTTTTGCACAAAATAAAGCACTTGTTTCAAAGGGAAGGAAGGGGAGGAGGACAGGGAAGGACAAGGACAAGGAGACAAGCAGTCTCAGCTGAAATTTCTGCCACTCTGGTTGACCATGTCCTTGTCAATGGTACGACTATGAAGGAGGCTGGGCAACGAGTACGGCCAAACCTGAGTCACTTCACCGTTACCGCGATCATAAGAAACTTCAGGGAGGAAAACAGGTAGGTGTGCTTCAGATGACTCTACTGTAACTTTTGAGTGCTTTATTCTTTGCTGTTACAACACATACACATACTGTAGCAGGTGCACCATAGGTAATAATACTGTAAAAAGAAATGCATCAAATTGCCTCCCATAGAAATAGACTGTCTGTATGCTTCCATTTTGTAAAAAATTATGTGTTACAGTAATCCGTTCTTCTTTTTTGTAGGACACAGAGATGACCAACTGGTCGAGGCAGGCTAAGGCTTTTGTCAGAGGAGCAAGAGAGGGAGGTGGTAAATAGGTCATTGCCAACAATGTAATTCACCAAACCTTTGACAGAGTGAAAGACCAACATGTGGAATATGTTGAAGTAATCTTTGCATTTGAAGGCCGGCCCGTTCCCCATGAGATTATTTTTTGTTAATGAGGCTGGATTTAACTTGACAAAAAGAATAAAGGGGAGGAACATAAGGCTATTGTGAATGTCCTTGGCCAGGAAGGAGAGAACATCACTATGTGCAAGGTCATCAGCAAACTAGTACTTCACCGCCATGCGATTCTTGGACCCTATAACACTTCCTTGGTTTCATTGATGGTCTAAGAAGAGTGTGTGTTCCTGCTTGACCAGAGGGAGCCAGCACAACCAGAGCAGCCTCATTACGTTGTTGTTGGGATAACGCAAGCTTCCATCGCCTTGCTTTGGTCCGTGACTGGTTTACCAATCACCTGAGGTTTTCCAACATCTTTCTGCCTGCATACTCTCCCTATCTTTGCCCAATAGAGGAGTTTCCAGCATGGCGGTGGGAAATGCCTGACTGAGAACTTTACATCTTTGTTCACCTCTTCCAGGCCATGGAAGAAGCCTGCCTAGACATTTCAGTTGATGCATGCCAGGGGTGGATCAGGCATGCAAGAGGATCCCCCCCGCTGCCTGGCTAGGGCCAATACAGCCTGTGATGTTGTTGAAATTCTGTGGACTGTCCCAGACTAAAGATGGGATGCTGGTGCAGAATATTTTTTTTGTTGTTGTTGTTTGTTGTAATGGACTGTACAGTATATTAAGGATTAAAAAATGTGCAACATTTGTTGTGTCTTTTGTTGTGTTCATGGGAAAAGGTTTCTGAGGGGGAGAACCACAAGCAACATTACTAATAATCAGTTTTTGTAGTATTATTTTGAATTTAGTTTGTTTTTTCAGTAAGATTGAATGGTTTTGAGTGGAAAGCTTCATTTTGACCTAAAAAATAGGTTGGTTGTGGTTTTGTGTTTAGCGTTTCGAGAAAAAGAGGCACAATTTCAAGAAATCTGTTTAAGCAATCGAGAAAAAATGTAAGCATAGGAAGTACATTTTCAAGGCCAATACTGAGAAAGGTTTTTGGCTTTAAGTACAGCTAACATAAACATACAGTAAAAATGTAAATACCTTCATCCACTTTAGACATATAGTACATTTATATGTGTCACTGATAAAAACAATGAAGTAAATTATTATTTAATTATTTAAATTTTACTCATTAAAAAGGAGAGAGTATACGATGAAAGATCTTTAGGTGATAAAAGAGTTTTAAAAACATACATACGATCTAACAGACCCATGGCCTCCTTTTTTTTCTCTCAGTCTAAGATTACTTGGGGAGACACTAAGGGTCTTTACTAACATCCCGAATAAAGAGTACTAAATTGCATGTGCAATTTTAGTACCTGTTATGGGTGATTTACTAAGAATTATTGCGTAGATGACAACAGGAGCAAACATAATGGAGGTGGCAGTATTTAAATGAGGAGTTTGCATGTCTTAATGGTTTACGCCATGGAGAGTCTGGAGGGAAAGAAGCCACTGCTTAAAAACCTTGGTTTGTTTCATTCAGTGCATCCCAAATATGTGGAAATTGTTTGTACCTGCCCATCCTGCCTGACATTGCACTAAGTACTTGGGGCAGCACACCTGGAAAAACTGCTTTGGGAAACCCCAGCAGAAACAGCTACAGTTTGCTGGAATAACCCAGATGCGAGGAAATGCCAGCAGATCGTGCATCATACAGCCAGAGGGAACAATCGTCGACCCTCCGCACTATGCCGATCTCCTGTCCCGGGCCCTGTACGCTCCATTCCCTCTCTGATACCTACAATGAGTAGTGTCGCTATATTACGACCGGCTGTGAACAGTTGGTGATCATTGGTGATAGAAAAAAATCTATTCATACAGTTTATCGCATAAATAAAATAAAATAATTGTATTTCTCTATATTGGAAATAGAATAATATTATCTAATATTTTTAATTTCTCTACGTTTTCTTTGATTACAGCTGTGTCTCCTCCTGGCAACAATAACAGCAGCCATCTCTGCACAACACTTGGCAGTTTGCACCTTCCTTTCAAACGTATTAAATACAGAGGCTATTGCACTCACATGAAATTGCATTTAGACTTGGTAGATCACATTGCGTGTAGTAAATAGATGTATTTGCATGTTACGCCCCAAAATGCATATTAAGGCAAAATTACTAAATGAACAACAGGTGCTATCCTGCGCTTTTAAAAGACGTCATTCTGCGTGCACGGCGTTAGTAGATCAGCTGACGTGCTAACTTGCTGGTGATATCAAGTTTGCACACATTTTTACTCACGCAAACCGTTAGTAAATCAAGCCCTAAAAGTCTGTGGACAGAGAAGGTGTTTTTTTTTTATTTTGCTCCCTCAGATTCATTTACAAAATAAACCATAAACCAAATATTTGCTAAATAATTTTCACAGTAAATTGTAATGTCTTAAGTTCCACATATATTAAATTGGATCCTATTTTGATAATCATCACAGTTCTGTCATGCTTTGGAATTTGCTATTGCATGTAGTTTGCAAGATTCTCAAAATGATTCAGCTCTCATTGGAAGTAAAAGTCAAGTATAAGCTGACCTTATTAATTGGTTTAGTTCATTTCTGTAGAATGCCATAGTGTTAAATGTCTGAAATGCAGGCTGATGCCAAGCCTGTGGTAAGGATTTTGGGCTGGCTCGTGATAGCTGAAGTAAAGTAAAGTTAACTATGGATGGTTAGAGACCAGGCCGGGGCTGCCGGTTAGGAGTTTGAAGAAGAAGAGGCTATTGCTGCCTTGGTATGCATGTGTTAGTCATCATTGAATAGGCTAGGAAAAAATGCTCAAGTTGACCAGATAGATTGATAGGAAGGTTACTGGTCGTGGGAGTGGCGGAAACTCCTCCAAGCTGACCAGTAAGAAGAAAGGCTTGAGGGTACTGTTGAAGATGTTCAGGGGGTGAACAGTCAGGGTTAATAGGGCAGGATTTACATGTTGAACGTCAGTGCTGAATATGGAGGAACTTGTGGTTGGTGGGTATTTGTGTGTGAAGCTTCTGGATTTCTGCAATGACTAATGACTTACAAGAAAGAGAGTCAGTGATGGTGAAAGATTAAAGTGAGCGTATCCGGCTGCTCCCGAGAATGTACTGGACAGGCCTGGCACGAACTGGGGACCTTGGGTACTGGAGGAGAACACGCTGACGAAGAGGCTAAAACCTACAGACACTAGCGTCAGTCGCTAGTGCGTCTCTTGATGTGTTGGGGAGTGAACTTTACTCACTGCAAAGCCTCTCTGGCTTCCGTCACACAGGTTTATACAATACAAGTCCAAAGCAAGTATGAAATTTGGAAAACTTCTCAGTTGTTACTGACAAAAATGAATGCAATGATTTATGTCGGTTATTCTGAACGTTTAGCATAGACCAAACAGTTGTGTTTGTTTTTTTCCCTGCATGTCACAGTGGCTGCGGGTGTGAGCGGGAGTGGACACATGTTGCGGGAGGGACGTAATGGTCACAAAATCAGAGGGAGCGGGCAGGAGCAGGATTAAGAAAACTGTCCCTATAACCTTGGTTGATTATGCTAATAGGTGCAAAGTTGTTGGAGTATGAGTATGAACCATTTATGGCCCCACAGAATGGCTGTGGCTATTATAGGGTAGATTTCAAAGAGAGTGGTGGAAGCAATCTGGCATTCACTCGCAAGATCCAGGGGCCATTCAGCTGTGAACCATCTACCATTATTGGGTGAGCTGGTTGTTCATCATAGAAGAAGGTGATCCAGTTCCAGGTGGCGAGAAGACAGAGTTTGGCATAACTGGGATTGTCCAGGGAGATGGGGCAGAAGAATCAATTGATAGCAAGTGAGAGATAAAGGCTTGCTTTTAGGGAATAATTCATAGGGTGAAGTTGAGGTGGCCTAGCAGGGATAGAAGTTGACATTTGGTGCAGCAAGGGGCAAGGATGAATTGGAGATCAGAAGGGTGGTTCGGTTGAGCTTTTTGATTTATTTATAGGTGGGCAAACCACTCATTGAGACGTTTGATTACTGGTCCCTGATGGTGCCTCATATTTATTAAGATTTCTAAATATACTGGATGCATTGTCCAATTCACAGCCACCGGTGATAAGACCATGGCTGTCGCTCTCGAGGGCCCCTTCAACGCTGCTTGCAGTTTAAATTTTTTATTTATTTTTCTAATTTGCCTCAAGGAGCAGCAATGAGACAATTCTACAGTCAAAAACAACTTAGACAAGCAATAGAAAGGGAGATTTGTGCTTCATCTGAAGTATTATCAAAAAATATGTTTTGGTTTTCTAATAGAAGACAAATTTGCATGTTGTTTACTTCCACACCTCTGATATAGAGCAGCATAGTGCTGCTTCCCAGAGCATTTCCATGGGTAGCATCTGGGATTCGGCGACTTTTAAAAACTTGTTTCATATTTGTTGTTAAAATATAATTTTACACAAATTCTAACTATTCCTTGAAAAATGGGTAGTTTTTAGCATGAATCACACATCAACTCTATTGACTTTATCCAAAATAGATAGAGAATTTCAGGGAGAATCTTACCACACAGTGTCACCTCATTATGTTTTTTTCTCCGTGCAGCAGTGTTTCTATTCTCTGCAAATGAACACATCTATATGCTTCAACCGGATAGAGCAGTCCAAACTGTCATAACACTGCATCGAACTCCCTCATTAAAGCCCATTCAAGACATATAAGGCAACACCAAAAATCACATCAAGGGATGATTTTCAGAAAATTGCCCCAATCACAGATCCCCTTTAGCAATAATTAGGAGGCTGGTATTTACTAAGCCTTTAATGAATATCAATCCTGCATCATCTGTTTGAATCCTGCGCTAGTTATGGCAAAAGGGGAAGAGAAAGGTAAGCAGGGTTGAGGATTCAAAGCAGCCACAAAAAAAAAAAAAAAAAAAAATCCCAACAGAGCTAGACTGTTCACGGGTGATCGACAGAAGCTTCAACCAATGCCAGCTGAGCAGAGACTGCCCTCCCTCTTCTCTTCCCCCAATCTTGCAGAGTGCTGGTCCCTCTGTGTGCTGTAGTACGTGGAAGAGAGGGAGATCGAATACTGCGCGAGGAGCCAGCCTCTGTGTGTGTGTGTGTGTGCCGCCAACTACTACTTGCACTGGATTTAAAGCATATTCAGTACAACCTGCAAGTGGGGATGAAAAGCTATCCAAACTGACATTCAGGAAGGAGGCAGAGAAAGAGAAAAAGTGGGCAGCTCTGTGAAGCCTTGTTGTGGGAAGATAAAAAAAAGAGCGTCTCTAAAACAAACGTGCAGATCAGATTCAACATGTATAATTCGGTATGTTTCATCATCCTGTCATGGGTGTTTGCTGTACTTGTGTTCCCAGGTAAGACTTCTTCTATTCCCCTGTCTCTGTTCTTTGTATGTCTATGTTTACATCCTTCTGTCTTCTTGTATTTGGCTCCCCAGCTCATGTTAACACAGAGTGGTGCACTGTTGAGACATAGCCTTATACTCTCTTTCTGATGCTCTCTGTCTACAAATCATCAGTGCACTGTGAGGCGTGCTGGGACATCCAAAGATGAAAAGTTGATTTTAAGTTCATGGAGAAGCTTTCTGTGTTGGCTCAGTTAAGAATTCACCTACAAGAAATGAGAAAAGATTCCCTCCACCTCACACACGTGTCAACTTGTCAGTCTTTTGGAAGATTACATTAAGCCTTAATGTCAAAGATTTCCTGCAGGGATGACTAAATGTCAAAAGATTCCCTGCAGGGATGACTAAATCACTCTTTATTTTGATTGAATTAAAAATTCAAAGACAGCTATTGCATCTTTTGTTTTTCTACAGCTCAGGGCTGTCAGGGCATCTATGTAAAAATCCATTTTTATTGTCTGCCATTTGAAAGAAATATTGATCAGTTAATCCTAACAATATATGCAGATGTCAATAAAATTGAAGAATTAAGTCCATGATAATGTAGTGTGTGAAAACAAGATGTGCTGATCAGTGGAGCGCAGAAGTGATTTTTGGAAAGGAGCTTGCATTGGATATATACATATAGCCAATATTACCCTTTAACCTTTAGTCTCAGACATTACTGACAGGGAAACCTGGACTTGGTCACGAGCAAAAACAGCTTCCGGGTGGTGTCAAAGGGGAGCCCAGCGTCGTGAATTTATGTGAAATGAGCCTGGCGTCTGAAAATGTCCAAACCACCTGAAGTGATAAGATAGTTTTCTCCCCTCAAAAGGATTTTTGTTAAGGAAAAGATGAGAAAGAAATGTATTTATGCTTTGGTGTATGCATTTATATTTTATTCTATAAACTCAGGTTTCAAGACTGAGGGAGCTTTCTTTAATCTTATTCCTTAAAAACACATGTTTTTAAGTGGTATATTAGTGTTTGAAGATGAAATTGCCAAATATTTATAATTATATAATTTAGTTTGTGTTGAAAAAACATAAAGGTTGGCCACACATTTGATCTCATTTTCAAAGTTTGTACAATTACAAAACTGTGTTTCACAGGTTTGGAGGAATTCCACATTGGCTACAACACATCCATAGCAGTTGTTGCATCACACATAAATGACTGAGCAGTCTCAGGCTGGATGAAGTATGACAGATATTCTCTGATAGTAGCTGCTGACGAATTTGACGCTGGTGCATTATAGTTAAATCAGACAAAGACCGATGGCTTGCTTCACCTTGTCTATCAATCTAACATAAGTGCCATGTCTCCATCAGACAGCTGTGGCATTACTGAGCCTGTGGAGTGCACTCACCACCCTGTGAGGGTGGTGTATGTAGGCGGTGTACTCCAGTGAAACTGGAGGTCTTACACATACAGATGCACTGTGATGGGCTAGTTATTGGGACACAAAGTCACTTTTTTTCCTCACAAAGCTTTCCTTATCACTCCTTTAGACAAATAATTAGTAACACTACTCATCTTGTTTTTGCATTGTGGCCAATAATAATAGTATGAGGCATGCTCTCTTTGGCTTTATTGTTAGTTGCCTTTGTTGTGACCTTGTTGTTGATATTATTAATTGCAGACAACAAGCTTAATTGTACGTCGGCTTTAACTCAAACAGAAATAGTTTGAAACACAATGAAGAAAAACTAAAAAATGCAAATATAGTGATCTGGAGCTGCCCACCTGGGTATGAAATGTCTTGATATTGCCTGTTTTGATATCAACTCTCACAGTTGTTTTAGTTTCATGCTTTGCCCAAGGTGGACCTCCTGCAGTTTGTGCATACCTCAGATTGCATGTGCGCTCAGCATGTTACTAATGTATATTCAATTTACCAATTGTACTGCAAATACATTTAGTGTTGTGTGAACACACATGCTTCAGCATGTTGTATGACACTGTTACAGCAAGATAAAAGTTGAGTTTTATTTGCCATTTGCTCTGACTCGCTGCAGTATGAAAATCATCAACAGCAATGAGCTGTGAAGATACCTTTATAATAACAGAAACAACATATTTTACACAAAACGCATTAGGCAAGATTTGATGGGTTTTTTATCATTTAGTGCCCCTACTGTTTCAGTGTAATTCACCCCTGTCGTAAACAAGGACACCTGTACACATGCATTTGTTATGATTACATTACTTAAGATAAAAAACTATCAAGTCAACACCTTTTCTAACTTAGCTTCTTCTTGTAACTAGCTTGATGACGAGTTTATGCTCAGTTTCCTGCCCAGGATTCCAGTGCTAGATACTGCAATATCAGGAGCTCCAGGCCTGAAGTGGTAATGACAGAGATGCCAGTGTACCATCAGAATGATTTTGAAGCTGTTATTTTAAGATAAAATTACTACATTTTACTTTAAATGGACAGATTAGACATTTTGAGAAATAAGCACGTTCCAAGAATGACACAGAGAAACTGATCTGATGTTCCTATCAGCAGAACAATAAAATTTGTCTGTGCCTTCTTATCACTGTTATTAAATGTGTAAATTTGTTTTTTTTATCTTACTTTTGTGAACAGTCCAGTTCCACAATGAGGTGGAGAGGCAGACACTTTTGGTAAACTGCTTGTTATTGACTTCAGTTGTTGTAAACAACGTGTTGGCAAAGAGAGACCTGGAACCCCTAAAAAGTTGAGGAGGAAGTACAGCGGATATAATGCAGAAGTGAAATGCCGGCCTAAGAAATGCAGATGCAAGCCGTATCTCCGTTCCTTCAGGACGGGAATTGTGAGATCGCTAGCTAACAAGATGGATGAGCTAACAGTCGTGGCGAGGAGTCAGAGTATCGTGAGAGCAGTTTGTTTTGACTAACAGAGACATGGCTACATGTGCCTGTAGACGGTTCCAGACTGTACAGGCAGACAGGAATATCAGGGTGGCATGAGGGAAAGTGGGGGACTTATTATTTTCATTAACAACAAATGGTGCAATCCTGGTCATATACTGTAACTGTTGAAGCGGGTCTGTTTGTAGCCCGGACATTGAACCGCTTGCCACGAGTACACTCCATCTTTGCCAAGAGTTTCCCCATGCCATCATCCTAGGTGTTTATACTTTTCTCTCAGCCATCGCGTCACTTGTGATTGACATACACTGTTGCTGAGAAAGATTCAAACTCTTCCTCTGAAGGTTGCTGAATCTTAGCAGCCCATGTAAACTTCAACCACAGTGACCAATTAATTTACCATGTACCCTTGTGCGGTTTTGGATAGTTAGTTTTAAACATGTTGTGAGTTTGTAATATGGGAAATTTAATAATATAGTGTAACACAAATATAAGTCTTATCCTTCGTTTTTCTTTCCCTCCCTTACTCATCCAGAGAGAGCTTTTGCTGAGTGTGCATGTTCTTTTTCAGTGGTGCCCTTCTTCACATTCATACACATCCTGTACACACCTTAACACCTGCGAGCAAGTGACCCAGTGCCAGTACAGTTAATCTCAAATGTACTGGCTGAGCAGCTGTCTCTTACCTGCCTTGCTCAAGGGCACCTTGTTGGTAGCTGTTGATGGAAACCAGAGTGTTAGGAGAGACAGCCACTTTGAAGTTCTGGTCATGAGGTTGTTTACAATGTGTGTGTGTGTGTGTGTTGGTGAGGTACAGAGAAAGAGCTGACTTTGACATAAAACAGTGCAAACGTTTTCCTACGAACACAGGGCAGGGTGTGTGCATTTGCTGAATGACACGCCTCGCTGAAACATACACCCGGCTTTGTTTATCTTTTATTTATTGGAATTAATTGGACTGTCACTCTGACTGTACTTTGAGCCTGTAAAACCTTTGCCTTCATTTTCGATGTCTGCAAAGAACAGAGGGAAATGACCCTGGGTTCAGACAGGTTGAGGAAGTTCCACATTCCTCATTTGCATCCGAAAATTGGGCTGTCAAAGAATATATGTGAAAAAATACCAAGTTTAGATGTTCAAATGGATTGCTTATTTTGGCTTGTACAAGAAGGAATCTATCTATCTGAAGTTAAACCTTGTTAAGAGAGCCTGTCTAAATAAATGTACTCTTAGACCTCTATGCCATTAGCCTGGGCCAAGTGTAATTATAAGGATGCTTAATGATCGCTGAACATTAGCTTGCTGATGTCAGTCCAGTTTATTAGAATTGCTGAGTATTGTGTGTATTCTGACACCCTTTGATACAATATACCTTGAATGAACTACACATTTCTAAAGAGTGGCACATGAAACAGCTTTATCAGCTCATTTTTATTTAATTTAGTACCATTAAGGAGCACAATTGCTTTTTTCATCAAAGCAGCTTTAATAGTAAAGCCTAAAGGCCTTTAGATTTTGGCGTGTGGTAGCTGTGAAAAATCTAACTAAATGGTTATGGGAAGTACGTGATAGAATTAAAGGCCAAATATGCGCATACACACATACACAGATTGCTTTTATGCACTTTTACGGTAGCTGGTGGTTTTATATGACATTTTGAGAGCATCTGAAGGCAATTAGAGATCAGAAGAACATCAGCTCTGACTTATTTTACAGAAGCATCGCTTTGCAGTTACGAAGTACTCTTAGTACTAATACAGTGATGATGATTTACAGTAATATCTCCTTGACAGCTGCAACTTGTGTATTGGTACATTTGTGGCTTCAGGTCACTGTAATGAAGGTTATCGGGTACGCAATTAAATTAATTAAAACAACGCTGTAAATCATTTCAAGCTGGTTCACCTTAAATATGTAAGTACTCCTGCTTTCTTACAAATGTGAGTTAACTGAACTTAGCTGAATAGTTACTTCAATGTTGTCTGAGAAGTTTTGAAAATTTAAAACCAACTGAATGAACTTAACTTCAAAGATGTCCACCAACAACTGTACAGTAACACTGACAAAAGTTACAGACTGATGTGCTTCCCATTAGCATTTTTTTTCAGCTTTTACTCATTTAACACATAGGTATTATAAACAGTCCCCTCCAAAAGTATTGGAACGGTGAGGCAAGTTCATTTGTTTTTGTTGTTCACTGAAGACATTTAAGATTTAAGATCACTGAGTTTAAGATCAAAAGCTTATATTTCCTGGGATTCACATCTAGATGTGTTAAACAACTTAGGCTCCGTGTCCACCAAAGTTTTTTTCTGACGCCTGCGTCTTTTTTCAATACATTCCAATGGGAGCGCCAAGTTTTTCCAAGCTGGTAAAAATGCCAGGAGCGTGACGAGGCGCTGAGCGTCTTTTCCGCACTGGGCACTGAGAGCTGAGCGTTTTTTTCAGGTTGCTGAGCATTGAAAAAGTAGTCAGAAAAAACATAAACTGTATATAAAAAACGCTGCGCCTCAAAAACGCCCGCTAGCGCTCACTGCTTGGCGTTTTGAGAAGAGCAGCTGGCGTTTTCAGCTGGCAAAAAACGCTTTGGTGGACACGGGCCCTTAGGGCATGTCACCATTTGTGTTAGACCACAGCATTCTTAGATGAGCAAAGGCAATGGAACAAATAATCTTAGAGTAAATAATTGCTTGCAATAACTGTCTCAAGCCTGCGACCCATCGACATCACCGAACTGTTGCATTCTTCATTTGTGATGCTATTCCAGGCTTTTATTGCAGCTTCTTTAACGTCTTTTTTGTTTCAGGGGTGTTTCTCCCTTCAGTCTCCTCTTAAGGAAGTGAAATTCTCTATTGGGTTAAGGTCAGGTGATTGACTTGGCCAGTCTAAAACCTTCCACTTTTTCACCCTGATGAAGTTTTTTGTTTTGTTGGCAGTGTGCTTTGGCTCATTGTCCTGCTGCATGATAAACTTCCTCCCCATTAGTTTCAATGCATTTCTCAGTAAACTGGCAGACAAAATGTTTCTGTGCACTTCGGAATTCATTCTGCTGCTACCATCATCAGTTCCATCATCAATAAATATGAGCCTGTTCCAGAAGCAGCCATGCACACCCAAGCCATGACATCACTTCCACCACAGATGAGCTTTGGATCATAAGCACTTCCTTTCTTTCTCTACACTTTGGCCTTTCCATCACTTTTGGTAGAGATTAATATTGATCTCATCAGTCCATCAGATTGTGTTCTAGAACTTTTGGGGCTCATCTCTGTACTTCTTTTCAAATTTCAATCTGGCCTTCCGATTCTTCCTGCTGATGAGTGGGTTGCATCTTGTGGTTTGGCCTCTATATTTCTGCTCCTTCCTCCTCCTTCTGCTTCTTCCAACCCTTGCACTGTGGAGGTCGTTGGTGATGTCACTTACTGATGTTTTGGGGGTTTTCTTCACAGCTCTGAGCATATTTCTGTCATCATCTACTGTTGTTTTCCTTGGCCGACCTGTTGTGGACGTCTGTTGCTCAGTACACCAGTTGTTTCTTTCTTTTTCAAGAAATTCCAAATTGCTGGCTTGCTGTGCCCAATGTTTGTCCAATGGCTCTGGTCGATTTTCCTTATTTTCTCAGCTTGACAACAGCTTGCTCTTCTCCCATAGACAGCTCTCTGGTCTTCATGTTGGTTTATCCTCTTTAACAGGAAATGCAGTCTTTATGGATTTGAACCAAGGATGAAAACTCAGAATAGTCATGCAGAGCTATTTAATGTTTGGACAATGAACCTAAAAGGCAACACCTGGGCAACAGGAAACATCTGTCAGTCACATGTTCCAGTAGTTTTACTCACACGAAAAATTGGTGGGTTCAAATAAAGGGTGATATGTCTAACACATCTAAATGTGAACACCAGGACATGAGAGCTGAAATCCTGAACTCTTGTACTCTTGTCTCATACTCATCTTTTGATCTTAAACCCTCTTGTCTTCACAGTGAACAACAGAAACGAAGGAATTTGCCTTACCGTTCCGATACCTTTGGAGGGGAGTGTATGTGGCTGCTTTTGGAGCCACTTTCTGTCAGGCAGCTCCAAGTGACCTTGTTCATTTAGTGTAAGTGTAAGATTAAGAGTAAGGCTTGTACTCAGCACTGGTGAGAGTATACTAACAATGTGGTTAAAGTTATTTTCATTGTTATCAAAAGAAACAGCCATGACCTAATTTAACATGCTTTAAAGACAGCAGGTTCCCATCATGTATTTTTTCCTCAAGCTACATAAAGAATGGTCTCTGGTGAGTTTTAACTTTCAAACAATGCATGCTGGGAAGCTGGAAATCTTAATTTGATGAGTTGACTGAGCTCTCAGCAGTACATTTATTACTTAACTAATTTCAAGTCACAGTTCTTCAAGTGAGAAAAACTGGTCTGCTATTTTTCAAAACTTTTTTCTTGTTCTTGAGATCATTGATCTCCTATGCCAGCTGCTGTGTAACGTCACACTAGAACAGAAAAAAAAGTCTGTATCTCCAATACATAAAACAAATGGAAGTGATGATTGGTCCTTTTGTTTTCTCAGTAGATCAAATGAGCTGCCTGACTTCAGGTTACATGCACAAATTAGTCACAGTCAGAAGTTAATACTTGTGTTGCCGGAGAAAATCTGTGATGTGTTCATTAAATTTAAGTCCAGCAGGATGAAACACATTTTTGTGCTTATGCTGTTCAAAAAGATGTATTACATCAGCGTGCGCAGCACTTTGTGTTTGACTGTTGACTTTAACTGTAGTTAAACTGATGTATTTTTGGAAGTTGCTTTTGACTTGCCAGAGGGGAGTAAAATCTGTATTAAAACAGACAGTGGTAATATATTGGTGTTTATACTTGATTTGGGATTTATAATAACAGGAAAGGACTTACACAAGTCCTTCACCATTATCCTTCTAACAATCTGCTGCTAGGGGCAAACTCTTCCACACTCTAATTCCTCCTCAATACACGATGCTTCCCCTGAGGCTGCACATTTATCAAACTGATAGTAACACAAGATAAAGTTGTGGACAAAACTCCTTCAACTTTTGTGAACTGTGTGTGACTCATAAGGTTTAGCCTCCTCAGCTTCAGCTGATTGAGCCATTTATCATAATGACAATACAGCCAACTATAGACAGCATCACTGCTCGGTTCTGCCCATTGATCCCAAAGACTCAAAATGATGGATTGCAATTATCAGTGAGTCAAATTGGTTGTGAAAATGAAGATTCAGTTTATTAGCTGTTGATGATCAGTGTATGCATCCGCTTTTACTTAATATTTATACCATCAAATGTCACTTAGCCTAAATTGTGATTGTAAATCATTCTAACCATTATGCATTGAGGAACCCAGGGAACCCTGTTTGAAAACAGTTAAAAGCACAGCAAAGTTAAAGTTATTTTTGCTGTGTTGTTTTCACTGAAATGTATGATATGTCAAATTTTATGGCCTCATATTACTCAAAGTTGACACAACTTATGTCTGTAAAAGAGATGGAAAGTACGACCATTTATCACCTTGACACCCTTCCTGGGGATCACATCACTCATGCAGCTCTATGACACGTTTGTGTTTTGTCAGTATAAGTGAGGCAAGACTCTTCAAACACCAGAAATATATAAAACGTACTAAGCAGTTTTAGCTGTTAACTCCAATGAAAGCCAGAGCTGCAGTTTTTCTTATCAGTGTTGCTCTTGAGATGCAGTGAAGCGTTTGCACCTGTCACCATGAAACATACGTAGATAATTCCATTTAAAGAAAGTATGCACCTATATATTTTACCATAAAAACTCATGAAATATGTGGATTCAAAACTTAAATCCCAATCTATTTGTAGTTTATGTTCCCAGCCTTCAGGGAATGGGTCCCAGAAATCCAAATCAAAAGAGAGCTTCTTAAAATGTTACTCCAAAACCAGTAACCAAGTCAGATAACACATAATCCACTTGGGATTTGGGACATTGGGGTATTGTCAAGAAAGCTTTACAATGGAACAATCATTGACAGTGAGTCATTACTTACACCCAGCCACGGCATTGTAACAATAGTGAACACAGGCTAACATTCATTGGAAGGGCTACATTTGTGAGAATACTGTCTCTTTCTATCAGTGAACCATCCCCACCGAGCATTCACTGAGCATTGGTGGCTCAATGAGAGCATTGCAGTCTTTGAATGGATGCAAGTAATAGATTATCACTGAATAGGCACTGGATGGCAAGCAAGAACAAACATTCAAGTGTCATGAGGTTGCAGGGCTGTAATATGAGAAAGGGCTGCTAAACCAGAATTCAGTTGGTTTAAAAGGTATTGGTACTGCAGTGTGGCAGTGTTGCTGTTGCATACAAATGTGCTCAGTTTCATCTGGGGCTGTTTTGATTCAGAACAAACCTTCATTGATTCATTTGTCCATTATTTACTGAATCAAAATGGGTCATAGCTCTGGGAAATCTGTGTGCCAATGGCTCATTTCTCCTGCCTCCATGGATTTGTTGAATGGTAGTAATCAGTTGTTTATTTGGCGTTAAATATGGTAATTGTTTATACAGTTACAAATAGCATTAATAAAATGGTTCCGGGCAGAGGGAAACTGTTTACATTATTCTAATGGTGATGTGAATAATACCTGCATGCTTACTGTAACAATATGACCAGGCCAGTCAGCGATTTCAATCATGTTTTTTAGTTTATTTTTATAGTATGTTATAAAGCACACTCTGTGGGTTTCTTTATCAATCAAGTATTTTCCTTGATATTGATTTCTGTTACATGCTCACTTCTTGTAAAACAGATTCATTACTCTAATAAACAACTTGAAAATGTTTGGCCGTTGGCTAGTTCTAATAGCTTGCTATATGATGGAGTGTTCGAGTTCACTGATCCAGTCTGTTGGGCAGCAGTGTGAAGACAGCCACAGGGACGTGTGAGTCAGTGTATTAAAATAGAGTTATAGCTGATGAAGTCTCTGTGGGTGCACTAATCAATAAGTTCATATGAAAAATGAGACAAATCACCGGTCATTTATAGTGACAAACTCTACAGAGCTCATTAGCTCTTTTCAGCTAATTTTTCATTTTACGGCAACTTTACTGTTTTGGTTCACTCTCAGTGCTCTCATCAGGTGTGTTTCCTTCTGCATCAAGCAGCTGTTCAGCAAAAAAGCTATAAAGATACAATGTGCACTACCTGTCCAGCAACTGACATCGTTAGCAACGAGCTGGGGAACGTAGTGCAGCTTATTTAATACAACAAAACCCATTCGCTATGCATCGTAGCCTACGTGCACCACCTCAAAAATGTAACTACACTCTGTGTCTTCAGCAGCAGCAGGAACAACACAGGAACTGATTGATCAGATTTGGCTGCTGATGCTGATTTTCCTGCAAAGATTGTTGACTGTGAAGACAACATTACAATAAGAAAGTCAAATTGGTCTTTTCCTTCCTCTTCTCCATTCTTAAGTTACACACATCTTGCAGACATTCAAAGAGCAAACCTTCTGCTCAACTTGATCGATAGCACATGGCATGCTGGGTCTGAAATTAGCACCCTGTGAAATCGTTGGATCACCCAACACTTTGGAGGACAGGAAAAAATACACTATAGGTGGGGAGATTTATTTTGTCACAATATAACAAGTTATAAAATTGAGTTTGTAACTCCCCAGGCCAATGTCATCTCATATCTCCACGCACATCTTTTGGAGATTTGAACTGTGAAAAGGAATCATTCACTGGCAGTTGAACTGTGGGTTTTGTCTTGAGCACTGACGGAGTAATGATTCAGTACTCTCTGACAGACCTATGATATCATCAGTCAGACAAACTAACTGGTTTCTGCTGCTTCTACAGCTGCTGCTGGCTATGCATGTCACACCCCAACTCCACCTCAGAATCCACCTGCAAGCTGTGTTTCTTCGTGGTTCCCCATGGGGAAGTTGCATTCATCTCTCCCTGCTTTGGTTTTAAAATATGCTTCACAGGGAGAGATCCAAAATAGCTTTGACGTGAAATTTAAATATATTTACATATATTCTCAGTAATGTATCTAGTTTTATACATAAATGAATGGACTAAAGGGTTGTTACACATCATTGATAGAACAGTGTGTGCCAGACTGGAGCGATCATATCCTAAAGCTAAAACTTAATACATTTGTTCAGTATTCTAAAACTAAAGAGCTTCATCAATAGATATATGTATGTATGAATGTATGTATGTATGTATGTATGAATGTATGTATGTATG
>JAPMOB010221485.1:17522-41831 GCA_029875015.1 Lepomis gibbosus | reverse complement strand
ACCCCGTTTCTCCCAGTTTACACGGTAACACATAACCGGCGTTTTCAGAAATCTCCACTTTGCCCGGAGTTTTTAGAAATGATCGTTTTCTGTGATAAAAACGGCGTTTTTGTGTAAATGACAGGGCAAAACGCAGAGAAATATCTGCGTTTTGCCATCGTGTAAACGGGGCCTGAGTGTGACAGAAGCAAAATCTCAAGCATCCTGCACCATAAGCTCTGTCAGTCAGAACATCTTTGGTCACAGTATATCTGAGGAAAATATTGTCTTGCTTCTGATGGCAAGTTCTAAAGGGTCAATAAATACTAACTAGACTATAGTCTTTTAATGGCAGCCTCTGACATTAGTCTAGTCAGCTTCTGGAGTTACAATGAAGTATTATTGCCTGCAGTTTTTCTATGCCCATATTGTATCCTAAATTAGGAAAAATATGACATCCTCTGTATTATTTACATGTATTATGTAATTTAGAGAATGAGTTGAGGCTTGTTAGTTCATTATACAAGTGTACTCGTTGTAGCAACCCTTGCAATGATGGTCAGCTAATTACTGGGAGGATGTGATTGCTGCATTGTCGCTTTCTTCACTTGATGTGATGGTGGTGTCTCAATCAGAATTACTGATCAGAATTTTCAAGGTCCTTCGGATAAGTGCAACTGCCAAATGCCATTAATGTAAATGTGTTGAAGACGGCCTTTTTGATAGCCTAATTTTTCCACTACCTTGATGCTTGCAAGGTAAACTGAAATTCTGCCATTGTTACAAAGTACACAACTTATTTCACCTTGATTGTGCACTTGTTTGCACAAAAATCTATCTTGCTTGATTTAATTATAACAAATGCTTCTCACAAATACACCTCAACTAGTATATTTTTCAGTGATGTCAGCAATCATTGTGCAATCGCTTGGGCCAGGAATACAAAAATCCCCAAGGTAAAAGCCTGCTTCATTTTTAAAAGACATTTTAAAGGTTTTGAAGTGCAGGCTTTCCTGAATGATTTATAGTGATCTTAACAGAGTAACTCTAATTCCGGATGTTGAACTTGGATTGGAATAGTCTCACTTAATTTTCTGTCTATCTCTAATAAACATGTTCAGATTAAGAAGTTTAGGATCAATGGTAGTGACAATTCCTGCTTCTCAGACAGTCATTCAGAGCTAATTCATATAAGAAATAAATCGTGGGCCCAAGCTAGATTTTCAAACCCATCTGCTGATTTGGCTACATTTAGAACCTTAAGGAACAAGTGTGCCATGATGATCAGAAATTCCAAATCAGAGTGTTATCTAAAGTCAGTTATAGAGAATCTAAAAATTCTGGAAAATAATTGAATTTATCTCAAGTACACATGTTGCTTCAAGTCTCCCTAACAAACATTGGTTGGCTCAGATGAAAGGATAAAGCTGCTATGGTGAGTCAGTTAAACAAGCACTGTATCTGTGCTTGGTCTGCAATTCACAGCTTAAATGTAAATACACCTGTTCTGCCACCACTGCAACTGATATACTGTAAATCCAGATTTTCTTGATTTTAAAACTACTGTAAAACTTTGAATAATAGCCCGAGCTTTTCTAAAATCACTGAATTTATCCTGCCTATATTTGGGACAGGTGTCCATATGGGACAGGCCTTTAATTCCTTTTGCACAAAATCTGAAACTACTATGAAACAGTTTATTTATTTCAAACAGAATAATACTTGTAAAAAATGATCAAATAATATAAAATACACGTCATTCATTTCATCTAGCTCCGACAGACGGTTCATGCGCTTTTATTTTATAAGTAACATCACCACAACAACATGGTGCAGGATGAGAGAAGTTAGCAGACAGAGAGCGATGAACTTCACATGACAGGATTCACAACTTGGATTAATTTTTATGAAAAGCTGTTTTGATTATTTTGATCTGTGGGCTCTTACAGACTAAAGGAATATAAATAATCAAGGAATGGATACATTCAGACTTAACGAACGTACTTAACGAGCCTTCTAAGGTAAGGCTGTCAGCACTCTGTCACCCCCTTTCCTCTCGTTTACTACGCAGGTTAGACTGGTGAATCTATAAAAAATACATTTGGGCTTGTTGTTTCCGTTAAATGAACTGAACTATTGAATTGTGTAGAATCTAACTGATCTAAATATTTGTATTAACAATTTAAGCAGCTTAGATGCAGCTAATGCGGGCGAGCCCGCCGGGTTTAAGATGTTTTATACATCCAAAGAACTTCTGTGAAAACTAGACCAGGCGTTAAATTGAGGCAGGCATTGATTTGTCAAAGTGTGTTCCCACACCAGGCCATTTGGGACTTGGCTTTTATTTGAAGTTTTACGGTATTTCAGTTGCTCAAGTTTGTAAAGCTCAGAAAGGCACTGACCACAAAAAGTCTGTAGGTCCAGACAATCTGGATCCAGGAAAATGTTATTGCTGAGTCAATTACTCACATTTTTATTTTGAGTCTTATGTGCAAATCATTACCTGAAATCTGGAAAGCTGCTTATGTTCTCACCTTATTAAAAGGTTGGACTCCTCAGAGCTAAACAACTCTCAATTCTGGCTATAAGATCCTTGAATCCCAGGAAAATTTACAGTTCAAACAGATTTTACTTGATAATAATATTTTAAATATTTTTTTAGTCTGGTTTTAGAACTGGCTATAGTACCATTAATGCTGCTATGGTAGTGATAAATTATCTTATTGGTGCCTTAAGGCTAGACACTGCAGGCAAATTGGGTAAAAATGTTTTGTGAATTTTTGAATGAACATGTCACAGTTCTATCACAAAACGATGTTGTTACGTATGATTTCGCTATTTTAAGTGGGTATACGGAAATCCTTGATCCTTTTCTAGTGGTTATACAGCATATACCTGCGTATTACGTAGACTACACCACTGCTTTAACTTACAAATAAGTCCAAGGGATGACAAAATGGATTGTGGTAATGTAAATCACAAATACCCTTTTAAACAATGTGTTTATCAGGGCATTTTCCTCCAAAGACACAATTGTGCAACTCAGTAACATCAACAAAATCAAATGTGTTTCAAAGAAACATAATCAATACCAGTTGTGCTACGTTGAAAATAAAATAATATGCAGATTTGATTTCCACTGCTTGTGGGCTGAATAAAGTATATGACCTGGAATGAATGTGCTCTCAATCGGCCAATCAATCATTAATGCTGGGGGGGCGATGGTGACCAAACTAATCCCTTGGGTGGCTGGAGGGAAATCTGGATTATATTGCATACCCACTCAGCAATGACTTTCTCTGCTGAAAGCCAGAGCAAACTCATCAAACAGCATTTCTGTAGAAGATCAATACACAGACAAATTGATGTATTGTTCCAGATCCCAGCCTATTTGATTCAAAATCTTATTAAAAGCTCATTCATGCCTTCACATACATTTTAATCCAATTTTTTGTGTGTAGCAAAACGTTTCATTTAAGATGTCAGCTAAATAAGTTGTTGTATGTTTACCCCGGTGTTCCTTACTTTTGCACAAAATGGTAACAGAAGCTGAAAAAATTTGCTCTATGCAGTAAAAAAACAATACAGCAGTGCTGAGCAGTGTATCAGAACACCATGTATGTTACCGGAGCAAAGCAAGAGGCAATCTTCAACACTGATATAGAATCAGTCCCACAAAACTTTAACGTTGGTCGTCTTCAGTGCTGATTCAGACTCTGTATTCTTGAATACAGACAGTATTCAGGCATAGTATGCATAACAATGTTGTTTTTTCTGAAAAAAATGAAAACATGAGTGTCATATTCTTTCAAAACAGAGTTTATTGAAGATAATAATGTACACTGATAGCATCTGTATTGAAATAAATTCAATATATGCACTTTGTGTGTTAAAGCAAGTGTGTGTGTGTGAGTGAGTGAAGGGTTTGAGGGAGGGTATAATGCATATAACCTAGTATGTAGTTTAATGCCCACTACCAGTTGAGAGGAGCTGCATACATTTCTTTCACAAATAATCTAATCTTTTTAATTTGAGAGATAAGGCAGAATTGACTGTAATTATGTGCAGCTGGGTCTGTGAGGAATTCATAAAAAAATGAGGCCAAGCCCATCTGCTGACTGGGAAACTGGGGGAGGCAGCGACATTGAGAGAGAGAGAGAGAGAGAGAATGAAAGGAAGAGATTCTAAAATCATTAAATCAGCCGCTATCTCCTCTCCTCTGTCACTCAGAGAGAAAAAAAGAGGCACTAATGAAATATTAATGCCTTCCTTATTTTGAGATTTACATTAATCTTTCCTTTCTCTGACTCTCTCTCTTTCTCTCTCTCCCTCCTCCACATCTCTGTATGTGAAATTTGAAAGCTATGTTCAGAATGACTTGAATATATATTTCTAATGAGATGCCTGCGTTACAGAATGTCTCATTTTTCTACCTGTTTTGCAATCCAAAGTTGCATATATTGCACAGCGAATATGGTAGTGTGCTTACAAGAGAAGGGAATGAGACAAGGGGGAGGGTTGTGGGGGTGGGGAGAGGTTGCCTGATCTGAAACTGAAAAGACAGAGGGAATGAGAATGAAAGCGATAACAAGAGAGTGAATGAGAGAGCAAAAGGCAGTGACTCTGGCTGTAGTAGCAGTAGTAGAGAAACAGGCATTCAGGCAAGAATGTGGCAGTTTCCTCTGGCCTTGTCCCATTTGGCAGATGTTCAAATGAGAAAGCAAAATTTAAAAAAAGCCAGGATGTGGATGCTTCCAAGAGGTGGGAAGGAATTAGGAGTGTGTCAGGTAAACTAGCCACAGATTTCTCAATGTCCGCCCCCAATGAGACCTGAAGCAAAAGCAAACTTGACACCAGCTCCCTTTCTCACACACACAAGCACACAGGGCTTTAAGTTCGAGTGTTAGAATTTCCTCAGTTGTGCTTACACACACAGGCACACACACAAGGCTAAATATGAAGCCTGATGGCAGCCCCTGCAAAACTGCTATGTATGCTTTTGACTTTGCAATGGGTTCAGAAATTGGAAAGTGGAAGGCTCCTTGATACCGATCAAAACTGGTTTACCTTGTAGACTTTGGTATGAACCTTCCACTTACATACAGTATGCGAAATAATGGAATCACTCAAACAGCTGAAATTTTACCACTGCACTGTGAAACAACCTAAGTGCAGATAAGTAAGGGTGGTATGGAACATTGATTCTGGAATGGAGCATTTCTTTGCAGTATGCTGCCTACTGCTATCCCATCAGTGCTTCATCATTCCCAGAGCGAGACTTTCCGGGCAGAACTGAACATTCCCATGCTGTCCCACACAATGCAGTAATTTCCCTGTAGTGTTCTCATTGCAGCTACATACATTTAACACACAGACCTGCAAATTTCCCCCTCTGGCGCCCAGAGCAGCAGTATGGCACACTCAGTGTACTGGTGTGGCAGTCATACACCATGCACACCACAGCAAATGGCAAACTGCAAGCTGATGCTGTAGCTGCTACACTGACTGATGCCATCTGTGCCTGCAGGGTGTATGTGCAGATGAGTTTTTATGTGTGTCTGAGTGGTGCAATGGAGGTGATGGTTGGAGTAAGGGGGCACATAGGTGTCTATTGTATGTATGTGTGTTAAGAAAAAAAGGTTTATAGTGCCGGTCACCATGGTAGACATTCTTCATCTTCCATGGAGACCGAGGACAACAAAGCGCTGATAGTCAGACATGACTTACAACACAAAAAAATGCCTTCTAACCCTGACATCCATAATTAGACGATACACGTTATTAAGACAATTGGCTAATTTTACTCAGAATACTCGGTTTTGTAAATCAGTTGAATATTAAGCTTTTATGAATTGGATATAAAACAAAAAACCTTAGAAAGTGAATATAGCAAATGTTTTTTGCTGTATTAGGGCGATTGTAGGTAAAACACAATTAATTACATAGCCTGGGGAGGGTAAAGATTAAATTGGTAAATTTACAAGAAAAAAAATGGAAAAATAGTTCTGGATTGATTTTTTCTAATAATACAAGAGTCAGTGCAGACATGAGAGAAGAGGTGGAACTTTCAGACAATTAGGCAGATATGAGGGACTGCAACAAAGCCAAATGTCTGCAGTTCTTTCCAAATTTTTCATGGTTTTGGTTTTTGAACTAGGGGTTTTCCGATAAAACTGTTATGAATAGTCAGACATAACGGACCCAAACGTAACGCTGCTGATATTTTTGAGGTTTATTGAGGGGAGCAGGGGAAAGTGAGGTGATGGACACTAAGTGGGTACACTCTGACCGGGGTGGACAGGAGGGTGGCTGCTGGCGGTCGGGCGAGGGGGAACCGGGGAACGCCGTGGTGGTGAGGCGAAGGGGAAGGCAGGCAGGCGAGCCCAGCTGACAGAACGGGAGACTGAGGTGAGTGGACCTGGCGGAGGAAACAGACAGACAAGGTTAGTTCAGAGGGAGTGGGTAGGCGAGTTGAGAACAGGATAGTACAAGCTTGAATGTAGTAGTGGCACCAAGTCTGGAGCAACGACGATCAAGCGGAGATTGAGTGGAGAGCCAGGGTTGAAATACTGGAGGAGATGAGACTGATAGGTGGCAGGTGTGGCGGGCGGAGGTGGAGGTTGATGAGTCCCAGGTGTGAGTAATCAGCCGGGTTCCGGAGCGGGAGAGGGAGGACGCACACACAGACAGACACAGGGAGAGGAGAGAGAGGGGAAAACAATATCCACAGGGGAAAAGAGCACAGGGCACTCACCGTCAGCCGGGCTGCCACCGTAACAGTGCCCCCCCTCAATGGACACATCGAGGAGACGGTGCACAGTGTAAGCGGGGTGACCATTGATCATTTGAGGAGGGGGGGCTGGAGAGGGCACTAGTGGAAACTGGCTTGGTCCGGGAAATGTGGAAGACAGGGTGAACTTTCAGGTGAGGAGGTAGAGACAGACGCACAGCGGAAGGGTTGATGATGGCCTCAATAGGGTAGGGGCCAATGAACCGGGGAGAGAGTTTCTTTGACGAGGTCTGTAGAGGGAGGTCCTTGGAGTTACCCCTGTTCAGGAGGTACTGGACCAGCTCTCCGTCTCAAAGGGTCCGATCCTCGTAGCCTATGGGTATTACCCTATTAGGTGTAATTGAGGACTGTTTAAGCTGGTGTCGAAGAGATTCGCCTAGCTTCTCACTCTCTTCTTCCGAGTGTCTACCCTGCTTACTCTGAAATGGCACCTGACTGAATAGCCACAGAGCCAGATACCACCCCAGCCACACCCGTTCACGATAGCTCTCTTCTCATTGATCAGTGCACTTGGTATGGTTGCTAGGATTGTGTTTAGTGGCCAGGAAAAGAGGCCCCAAGGGTAAGTTAATTTCGTTGGCTAGAGCAACCTATAAGAACCTTAAAGATGTTAAACACACTTTACCTAATACAATTACCACCTTAATGAAGAAATAAATTCAATGTCTACAACTGGTACTTTAAATGCAGTGATTATATAATTTTATTGCAAAATTAAGCAAGGGCAAGCATACAACTTAAAATGATTAAAAATATAATAAGCTGATAAGATCTTAAAAATTCAAAACCTGATTGCGATAGTTGAGCTTGAGTAATTTGATGTCTTTCCTTTTTTACTGCTGGGCTGATGACCCTGGTGAAACCTGAGGCTTTGTACAAAGCCCTCAGATTGTCTTCAAAAGTTCTCAGTCTTCATTGCAGATGAGAGAGAGAAAATCTTCTGAGTCCGATGATTCTTCAGTTGGTTTGCCGTTGTGGTTACCCTCTGTGGCTCGATCTCTGGAAATCCCCTGAAGAATTCTCTTAAATCTTCTCTGGTTGTTGGCTTCTCAACTCCCTGTCTCTGGTCTTGGGCTCTTGGTCCGGTGCAGTGGTGGTCTTGCTCCAAGTCCTGATGCCTTCTGAAATCTGCAGAGGAATAACCCCGATCTCTTTCTGACTCTTCTTTTCATATCCTACATCGTGGCTGAGTTTCTCTGTCATATCAGCCACCACCCTTCCTCTTTTCTTGACAGCTGTCATGTAGCTCGTCTCTCCACATTGCCATCGAGCCAGAGACATCCTTATTTGGCCATTTCATTTCTCCCCTTTCTTACTCCTCTTTTCTGCCGACTCATGGTCATGACACTTCACATTCATATCAATGTTTCACTACAAGTTAAACATGTCTCGACCTGATCCTTCACTTCCCTTATTCTTTTAAGTGCACAAATTTTACTTAATACAATTAAATTCATAATTTCCTTCATTACTTTTCACAGTTAACCATGTTCATTCCATTTCTTAGTTGATCATATTACAGTTGTTTCTTTTAATGCATCACATTCTTATTTTCCTTCATTTAGCAAGCTGATTATACTTATTTGTGCTATTCTGTTGGAAAGTACCTTACAGTCCCATGGCTCTGGTGTGTTACTGAGCCATTGTTCGTGTTGTTTAGAGTGTTGGGATCTCAACCTACTTGACAGGACCTACTGCGGTCCACCAACTGTCGATTGCGATCTGCGGTTTGCCGCAGAGCGGCCGAGGCTTCTTTCCGAACTTGGCGGCAGCGCCGGAGTTGGGCCTGCACCGAGGACAGCAACCTCCTCCTCCAGGGACAGGAACAAGGGGGGACAGTCTTTGTCGATGGAGGGCCACCAGAACCTTTGGCGAAGGAGGAAGAGGGTGCGGGCCATCCTGGGGTGGCAGCTAAACTTGGAGGCATGCGCCCATTAGAGGACCCGGGAGCGGACGCTCGACGGAACGTAGAGGCGGTTGGGTGGTCCGTGATCGGGCTCGGTGGACTGGGAGCGGCGGACGGCTGTCTCCACCTCCCATACCGCAGAAGCGATGAGACTGGTCAAGATGGTGTCTGGAGGGTCCGAAGGGGTGTCAGGGGAGTGGAGAGAGCCGGGAGAGAGCATCCGGTTTGGTGTTACGGGATCCGGGGCGGTAGGAGAGGGTGAAATTGAACCTGTTGAAGAACAAGGCCTACCGAGCTTGGCGGGAGTTCAGTCTTTTAGCGGTCCGGATATATGGGAGATTCTTGTGGTCAGTCAGTACGAGGAAGGGGTTTTCAGCTCCCTCAAGCCAGTGTCTCCACTCCTCAACAGCCAATTTGATAGCCAGCACCTCACAGACCCCCACGGTGTAATTTTGCTCTGTGGGAGATAGGCGGCGTGAATAGAAAGCACAGGGGTGTAGTTTGCCATCTTTATGGAAAGGCATGCGCCTACGCCCACGTCCGAGGCGTCCACCTCCACCACGAACTGAAGGGAGGGGTCGGGGTTGGTGAGGACGGGGGTGGAGGTGAACAGGGTCTTGAGGCGGGAAAAGGCTGCAGTGGCTTCTGGAGACCAGACGAAGGGGACTGAGGTGGAGGTGAGAGGGGCGGCGATGGAGCTGAAATTGCGGATGAATCTACGATAAAAGTTAGCAAAGCCAAGGAAGCGTTGTAACTGTTTTACGGAGGTGGGGTTAGGCCAATCAGCGACCGCCTGAATCTTTGACGGGTTTGCACGGAGCCACCCCTCGTTGATTATGAAACCGAGGAACTGGACAGAGGGTGTGTGGAACTCACATTTCTCTGCTTTAACGAAAAGTTGGTTCTCCAGAAGCCGCTGCAAAACTAATCGGACATGTTCAGTGTGTTGGGGTGGGGTCGCGGGAGAAGATCTGGATGTCATCAAGGTACACAAAACGAAACGGTGGAGGAAGTCTCGGAGAACGTCGTTGATAAGGGCTTGGAAAACGGCGGGGGCGTTTGTAAGGCCAAAGGGCATGACTAGATATTCGTAGTGACCAAGGGGAGTGTTGAAAGCGGTTTTCCATTCGTCTCCCTCCCGGATCCGCACCAGGTGGTAAGCGTTTCTTAGATCCAGTTTGGTAAAAATGGTGGACCGGGAGAGAGATTCAAAGACAGAATCCATGAGCGGGAGGGGGTACTTGTACTCAGTAATGGCGTTGAGCCGTAATCGATACAAGGGCAAAGGGTCTTATCTTTTTTGGTGACAAAGAAAAAGCCAGCTCCTAATGGAGAGGAAGAGGGACGGATTATGCCAGCGGCTAAGGAGTCTTGGATGTACTGCTCCATAGCCTCTCTCTCCGGACGAGACAGGTTGTACAGGTGACTGGAGGGAAGGGGGGCGTCCAGAAGAAGGTCTATGGAGCAGTGGTAGGGGCGGTGGGGCGGTAGTTACGAGGCTTGGTCCTTGCTGAAAACTAAAGCAAGGTCGTGGTAAATTTCAGGAACGGCGGATAGGTCGGGAGGGGAGGGTGGCGGGTCAGACTGGGCGTAGTTACCTTGAGCTCGGGCAGAGAGAAGGCAAGAAGCGTGACAATAAGGGCTCCAATTCCTGATCCTCCCCCGCAACCAGTCAATGTTGGGATTATGGGAGATTAACCAGGGGAGACCAAGGGCCAGGGGAGCGGCCAGGGAGGAAATCAGGTGAAAGGAAAGAGACTTGTGGTGGTTGCCAGAAGTAACGAGAGGTAACCCTAGGGTGCGATGGGTGACGATGGTGAGGGGCTGACCGTTAAGGCCTGTGGCGTGAAGGGGGGTAACTAGAGTGTACTGGGGAATCTTGAGCTGGCGGGCAATCTCAAGATCTAAAAAATTCTCATCCGCACCCGAATCAATCAGGGCCTTGAGAGGGAAAGTAACGTTTCCCTAAGAAACGGAGGCATTAAGCAGAGTTCAAGGGATGGGCGAGGGAATTTTGCTCGCCAGTAGACCCAATCCTACTGGCGATAGTAGTGATAGTGCAGTTAGTAAAACCCTGTCCAAGAAGAGCCTGGCCACCTGGCTTTGTGAGTGAATCTCCCAAGCCTGTACATGGGCGGTAACATACCCAACCTTAGCGGTGCGTGCACGTTCCACTTGGAAGTGTGTGGAAGTGTCTATGATCCTTTTCAGCATGGTCTGTGTCGAAGAGATCTACACAATGGTATCTTGTCCCTTACTGTGCCCGTTTATGCATTTCTATCTCTTGGATATGTCGAGCTCCTCGGGATCCAGCTCGCAAGTGCGACCTAGGATCTGAAAAGTGAGGATCTGGTGACTACTGGGTGTAGAGGGAGAACATACACTGGCAGTGCCGGACGTTTCAAGTGCAGAAGTGCAGGTGTTAATGGTCTGGCCAAGCCCCTATCGGTCCAGCGGCCTTCTCAGGGGTGTCCCACCATTCTGTCACTTAGCTTGTCGCGGCTAGGGCGGACAGTACTAGGGCTCCACCAACTGTACCCACAGAGTCCACTAGAGGGCGGAGCCTGTGTAAAATAGAACAAGGTCACGATATGGTAACCCTAGTTCTATAAGCACATGCGGACCGATGAGCCCTGCCACTCTGACGCCGTCTGCTGAAGAGGCGGTCAGCTGCTGAGGCAGTAGGGACACTGCTATTTATACATCACCCACGTATTGGTAGCAACGTCCTATTGGTCGGCTACCTGCACGATAAAATTTCATTGGGCAAGTGCGTGCGTGTGATTGGAGGAGGTAGTACCCATAGAGTCCAGTAGAGGGCTCTGCTTGTGCTTATAGAACTAGGGTTACCACATCGTAACCTTCGTGTTTACCAAACATGATCAATGAGATCCAATGGAAAGTATTTCCTTCTTTTGACTCATAATCTGGTTGACTTTTTAAAAGCATTGTTGGTGCACAAATGAGTTTCTACAACTCTCAAGTCCAACTCTAGAAGGCACCTTGAGTGTGTATTTTTATTTCTGTTTTTCAGGAATAAGAGGAAACAGGGCAAAACTCCAGAGGCTGTTCTTGAAAATGTATGTGAGTGATTCTGCTAGTCTCTCTGTCTCTCTCTCTCTCTCATTACCCAGTCTGAGCTACAGACTTCCATAATCCTGGAAGGTTTTGCACCGCTGTGTTGTGATTGGTTAGACATTACATCAGGGTGATGTAATACTCCTAGGACTGGCTAGTGTGTTGGGCATGGGGAGGGAGTTAGGGAGGAGGGGTGGGTGGGCTGAGTATTGAGCTAGAGAGGGTGGGTAGGGAGAGGGGGGTTTATTGAGCAGAAGAACTCTCTCTATTTCTTTCTCTCTCTCTTGCCTGCAGCCAGTGAGTGTGCATGTGCAGCCGCCACAGAAAGCCTCTAATCCCAAAGCACACAGCAGTGCTTTGGAGAAGGAGGGAAATAATCAAGACTGTTTCCATAGGCCCCCATCTAAAGGCTGGAGATAAGCTTTGCTGTGCATGCTGCCGTGTGTACTGGTAGCAGCTGTGTGTATTGGGGATACATACACAAAGCAGAAATGGGATTTTTGGGGGACTGAAATTCAATCATTAATTGCAAATAGACAGAGGAGAGGAAGATGATTGTTTGGCAGGGACAGAAAATGCCAAGGCATTTGGTGTTTGTGCATAATGACTCATAGCCAATTTCTCACTTCAGTGCAAGGTGCTTTTTCATGGATCCAAAGGTGTTATACCATATCACTGACTTGAGATGAGGTTTGTGAACAGCAATGCCCGGGGCACGAACCATGTGTTTTCACATTATTGCTTTCATGCCATGGTAGACAATGCTTTGAAATGCTAAAAACAAACTGATGTTAGCAAAATGAATGATGAAGTTAAAAAAACTGATATCCAAATTGAAATATAAAGTGATAAGACAGCATAAAACATTTAGTCTAAAAAAATCCACCTAATAAATATAGCATAGCATTGTACCACAAAACACAGAAAAATATATTTGTCCATGGCAGGGCATTTCCTTTCTTGATCATACATAAAAAAACTAAGAAAATAGAAATGCTTCTAGTTTTAGCCATGAAAGGTTATTTTACAAAAATCTCTAAGATGCAGACTAATATTTAACAAAATCAACCAATATACAAAATATACACAACAGTTAAAGGGCATACGAAGTGCAACATTTGACACAGCCATAATCTCTATAACGAAATATTAGGACAGCCAAATATTAAAATGGCCTTCCAAACTGAAGGTCAAACTCTTGCTGCATCCAAATAAACGTCATACTCCAGGACAGTCATTTGGCCCTAAGGCTCTATGGATGTCTTCCATCCATGAGTTTATTTGAAGGAGAAAATGCTCTCTGTTGCCCAAATTTAAGGATAATAAATTCAGAGTTCTGAGGCAACCACAGGTAAATATAGCAAAATACATTCATCATTTGCAATACTGTAAATAAAAAGAGGGTATTTATGAGCAAGAAAATACACTTGAATGTGGAAGCTAAAATTATGAAATGCTAAAAGAAGATGGCTCGAAAACCTGACAGAACTTATTTGCTGAAAATGGTGTTTAAGGTCATACATGGCCTGCAGTTAAAATCACTTCCTCATCTCGTTTTAAATTATAAAACCACAGAAAATATTGGCATGATCCTTTTTTAAAGAGTGAACATGTGTTCGTTTTGAGAGCCCTTTAGAGGGGGATAATGTTAATTCATTAACACAAATTTACCAAGCTATTTTACTGTTGACATGCAAAGTCTATCTGCTGTCAGTCACCAAACAGACAGAAACCTCTGAGGTATTATGAAAGCATAGTCGGACAGACTTTGAAGGAAACTGGGGGGGGGCTACCTGAATGACAACTTGTCAGAATGAAAGACTGCCACTTCTTACTTTGCTTGAGGCTAGGAATGGAAACTAGGTAATGATAATGAACGCACACAGATAGTAACACATGCGAGAACACACACACACACACACGCACACACGCACACACACACACACACACATCCCTAATGCTGACACTGACACACAGTTATGACTGTGGCGGGTTAGTTCAGATGTCTCCAGAGGTATCCAGAGCTTGCCCTATTTAGAGTAGGGCTGCAGCTAATGGCTATTTCCAGTGTCAATTAATCAGTTAATATTTGTTTTTGATTATAGTTTGGCTAATCATTAAATCATTAAATAGTTGACAACTAATTGATTAATCGATTAATCACTTCACCTGCAATTTAGAGTCACCAAAGCAATGAAAAATTAAAATGCTAACTTTCAGTAACTTTATTTAGTGTTTTGTCTTCATATACTTCATATGGGAAATCTGCATTCAGTAGTTGTGTCCGAGTTTGTGTGTGCATTAAGCAGACAAACTCAGTTGTAGGCTATTTATATGTCTCCCTCTCTAAATATTATTCCTCTTCACTTACTGATTTCCATTTTTGCATAACCTGTCAGCATGGATCGTTAAGAACCCTGCTCTCTCCACCAGCCAGCCTGTCTGCACTGTTCTTTGATAGTCTGTTCCTGGATGTACTGCAACATGTTGTAATGCATCTCCCTCTGCACTCAGGTGTGGGCTGTGTTTAAGCCCAGCCTGCATTGTCTGCACTGTTATGTGGCTGTCTGGATTGCACAGCGCTCGTCTCGCTGTGACAGAGGTCAGCGAGTGCTCCAAGCCCGGCTGACGTCATGCTGCTGCAACCCCGTAGACACACCAGCAGGCAGGCAGACGGACAGGCCGGCAGACAACCAACAGGCAGACTGAGTGTATTTATAGCTTCTCTGCCTATGCATCCTCACAGCAAGCTGCATGACCAGATACACCCTGAAGGCAAACCTCTTCTGAACATGTTGTGTTTATTATGTGGCATCCACAAGTCTGCATTCTACAAGTACAAGCATTTAAGTGTCTCTCTTTGTAAAAACGCAGGCACAGCATCAGGCATTGAGATACACCA
This sequence comes from Lepomis gibbosus, assembly GCA_029875015.1. Taxonomy (NCBI): domain Eukaryota; kingdom Metazoa; phylum Chordata; class Actinopteri; order Centrarchiformes; family Centrarchidae; genus Lepomis; species Lepomis gibbosus. The sequence continues at coordinate 27,176 of JAPMOB010221485.1, read as the reverse complement.
TCAAGCATTAAAGTTCTGTGATCAATTCAGGTGAACCATTCTCTCTTTTCCACCTTCTGAAAAGGGGTGCATGTTGGAATGTTCATCTCCCACGGTTAATGAACACATTGTGCTACACATCAGCTAATAACACAGCGAGGATGTGCGCTTAGCACAATGCTTTACACCATTACTTATCTAATAAACTGTAGGAGGCAACTGCCATTAGCAGTGGCGCTGATGCTGATATTCACCTCCCACTGGCAGGCTCCTGCAAGCTAATCTGCCGTATACTGTATGCAAATATGAAACTCTTACTGTCAGGATGCAGTCTAATTCCACATTATTCTCCGGGTAGTGGGCCAGTCAGGTTGACTTTGAAATGGATCGTAGGTGATTAACCGGGAATACTGGGAGAATGCCGAGGTCTCTCTAGTGAACCCCGCAGCTGGTGCCGGAGTCAGCGGAGCAACGATCCAGGTAATTAATTCCTTGACAAGCATCAGTGATTTGGAAAATCAGTAAGAATGGCAGTCGCTGATCAAAAGGGAAACACGTGGAGAGATGTTTAAACAGAGGGCGTTGTAGGCGTTAGTCATGCAGGGGCCCAGACGCAGGGCCCAAAGCCCAAACACCAAACACCACAATTCACTGAGCTGACTATCAAACAACAGCAGACTGGAGGATACCCTGTGTGTTTTGGACTGGCACTCACAGAAATGCGGGAAATTATGCGCAGAGTAATACACACAAACACATCCAATTAATTGAAGGTAATTCATTTAGCAAGAGCCGAAACACACATGGATACACACACACACAGGCAAATGTATTCATATATACACCAACATGCATTCAGACTCACTGCATAGTATAAACACAATATTACAGTGCACTCAACATGTACAGTAAACAATTCAGATAAACCACATATGTATATTCCAGTCACAAATCCATGCATGCAGTCCAAACACTATGAATGTACACTCCAGGAACATAACTCAATAAACACACAAAGACATATGGTAAAGATCAATTCATTTTCAGTATTTATTATACATATTGTACTAAGCCTATATCAGTTGAATGAAATGCAAACAATGCCATGATATTCATGGGCATGAGATCACAGATGCAAGCGCACACACACAGCTCTCTTCATAAATACACAAGAGGCTGGGTTGACGTTACTGCCATATCCTTGATTAAATCATGCGTATGTCCTTTATTTGATTGTATGGGTAGGGAGAAACAACACACAAGCCGAAAAACCGTAATGAAACATCATCGGCACGGCTATTACAGACACACTGTCCAGAATACAAATTCCCCGTGCAGGTATTTGTTTTCATCCATCAGTATTCATTATTTGAGTGAATGTATCATTGGAGTGCAGGTATTGATCCTATATTAAATCTCATTGTTATATTCCTATTCAGCAGCGAGCCAGGTGAGGGAAAAAGAAGGGTGACCAAATGTCATGGTGACAACATGTAGCATTGTCAAAGGTAGCTTTATCGATCAAGATAGACAGAGAGGGAGAGACAGAGGAGGAGAGAGAGAGCAGGGAGATATTTCAGCAGGACCCCAACTGTCTGACATTTTAGCAAAAGCTGTCCTTTCTATTTTGTCACCCTCTATTGTTGCACACAAAGAGCATGGATGCCTTGACTGAGGCAATTTGAGCTATGGCCTTTGCACCCAGCAGAGACAGTGAGCAGGTTCAGATGTAGCTCTGCAAAGAAGGGAGTCTTGTTCATTATATTTATCAGTGATAATTTTACAATTCACCTGCTGTGTTTCTGAGAAGGTGGGCTAAGCATTGTGCTGGTATTTTGCTTTGACATTTTAAAGGCCTTGCTGTCATACTTTATCAGTTGTTAATCTGAAACGCACTGTGGATGGAGGCTCTGTTTTGGTAAGGGTCCAATTAACTTTTCAACCATGTACAACAATTCTTCAGACAACTTAAATGACTCAGAAACGTCCCCAGTGGGACTTCCCTTCTTTTCTTTTCCTACTCAGATCCAAATGAAAACAAGTCGTCTGAAGACTGCAGGAACACATGGAAGCACATGGCCATGGATGACTAAGTGAGTGTTGTCGTATCAAATATGAAACGCCACCAAACATGTTAGATTGGAGCAACAACACACTCAGGACAGGCCAGTGCTGCACCATGCTGACGGAGAAAGCTGGCGGCTGTGCGGTAATGCAGGTCAGAAGGTGTGGAAGTTTGCTCGCTAAGCTTAACATTTCTCTCCTTGTCTTTCACCCTCTCTGTCTGACTCATAGGTAATTAGCAGAGACTTGCATTTTCCCTGTGTATGGCTTAAAGCATCTTGTGTTAAAGCAGTCCAGATCAAAACGGCATGTCAAAGCACATTATCTTCAACACTGCTCCACGGCAACAGCTCTCCAGTCTGCTCTGCGCTTCCTCTGCTTCCCTGGATGTTTATCTGTTCCAAGGACTGGAATATCTCCACGCTCATTGTTTTGCACCAGGGGGAACCGAAGTACGTATTAAGTAGATCTCCTGGTCTGTGGAATGACCTGACATTGTAAGGTTCCAAAAAGAAGGGCATTGGCTCTTGCCCAGGAATTTAATGCACTGAAAATATATTGAACCAAGACCAAGAAAGCATGACAGCAAACACCTACTGTTTACCGACTGAAAACTTGGTTTTACTTTGGATGTGGGCAAGCAAGGATAAATATGAATACCTATACATCAGATGTTGGATATTAACAGATAGTGCACTCTGAACAGAGAAACTGCATCCCCATTTTTTGTGATATTCATATTTCCCTACCCCTATGTAACCTGATTGTCACAATTTGCCATAAAGTTACACCACTTCAGTCCAATTAAAACATACATACATCAAACGCGCACTTGCCAATGGCCATCAAGCATATCCATACATGCATTTTAAAATAATATGGAAAAAGAGTTCCTGACAAGATTACCAGAGTAGGTAATTATCACACAACTTTCCAGGATGTAGATTTTCCAAAATGTAAACAAAATGGCTGAAATAATGGCGATATAGGCTAGATAGTTTAAACGTATTTGTTCAGACATCTAGATATCTTCATCTTCAATAACTTTTGGGTTTTTTAGTTTATTATCAGATTGGTTGTGCAGATTATAGCTATAATTCCATTCTTTCACTACCCTATTTGCCCAATTTAAATATTCGACTAAAGGTCCACCCTTAGTCGAATAAGGGTCTGACCCTTAAGGGTCAACTTAAAAAGCAGTGTCCTTAAATTTAAAATAAAACTATTGAGGGATGAGTCGTGGCTTAGGAGTGTGGTGGCATTAAACAAATGGCCGTTTCACTTGCTAGTGCAAACTAACAAACAAAAATGCACATGTTAATAATTAGGACTCACAAGCAAGGGAAAGATGGAGAATGGATGAGGAAGGGAAAATGGCTGTTTGTCGATTTCAGGCTGGATGCCGCGATTGTGTACTGGTTGGAAGCAACAATTCAGAACAAACCTGTAGCAAGTGGGAAACATCCACTCCCAACAGGGTCCAAGGAGAGCTTCCTGGTCCTCTCTGTGTAATGAGTACAAATGTCTGTCTCCTCAGTCACTTTAATAAACCAAAAGCTCTAGTTTTAGTTTTAGCTTAGCAAACAATAAGAGACTGTCAAAGCAATAAGATGTTGTTACCACAATGAAAGCTATGCTAAAGTCACTTCCATGCTAATACATAAATCATGATTAGCATAACTTTTCCAAACTGCATCAAATAGGCCATATAAAAAATACACACTTGTTTTTACCCTCTGAAGATGGCAATATACCCTAAACAAGGTGGTATAACTAATCGCATTAACCAAATTCATAGATATGTTAACTCTCACCAACATCAATCAACAACAACAACAAACAAACAACAGCTATCCATTTTTATCATAGGCGTAGATATACCCTCTGCCCTACCCAGCTTCATATCCCACCAAAGTGTTTTAGAAGCATTTCAGAAGCGTCATAGTTTGGGCCTGACCAGTGTAGTTGACTTGTTATTCATTTTTCCTTTTTGTGCTTTTACTACGGGCACAGCTCTCTGTGAACCAGTTTTTATATGTTTCTCTACAGAGCTTCAGAAGTACAGTATTTACTTGATTTGCTGACTTGCTCACATTTTGTTGATATGATAAATAGTCCTTGACTTTTTTGCTTCTACCACAGTTAAGAAGGGTACATTGTTAAATTGTTACTTTTTTGTCTGTTTTAATGTTTAATGTGTTTATTGTTGCTATATGGAAGTCGGAAGTCTGTGCAAGGTTTTTTATTTTGAAAATTTGTTGTTTCTGTATCTGACCTAAGGAGGAGAGAGCCACTTCTGGGACGCTTTTAAAACACACTGCGGCACATCTGGAAGAGCGTAGTCTGGAATGGCTGCAATCAGCTCCAGGGGCCTGGTAGAATCTAGCCTTTACACAACCAACAAAAAAATATATAAAAATAATTCTGGCTTGTTTTTTTCCACTGTTAAAACTCTATTTCCACTGTTAATTTCCAGTGTGGGCTCAGTTTAGACTTAATTTTTTAGATAGGGGTTCAAATACAGTTCATTCTTTATTATTTAAATAATATAGCTACACAGTTCAAATATTGTGTTATTTTGTATATTTCAGTGACTAATGGCTAGAAATGGCCCTTCTTATTTACATTTTACATTTACTCATTGAGGTGACGCTTTTATCCAAAGCGACTTACATTTGCTATACATGTCAGAGGTCACACGCCTCTGGAGCAACTATCGGTTAAGTGTCTTGCTCAGGGACACAATGGTGGATTTGTCACCATGGTGAATTGAACCCGGGTGTCTCACCCCAAAGGCATGTGTCTTATCCACTTGGACCACCATCCCAAAATATGACACAAAACACAGTTTCCAATGACTTCCGGTTTGTGACCAGCCCATGTGAAAATATATATGTACAGATATTAGCCTTGCATTACACGACTAGTGTAACAAAGTACTGTCATGGCTTGAAACTTGGCTTAAAAATGACTTCTATATTTGTTCTTTTCTGCAAAATCAACACTTGTATTGCCCTGTTCACTGTAGTAATTCACTTACTAACATGTTATTCTGTTAAAAAAACTCCAGCCTAAATGTGTTGTAATTGTTTTAACAGTGCTTCTAATGACATTGATTTTTAAGCCACTTTCCTGTTGCAACAATGTTTATTTCATTGAATTTTGAGTCAAGTTGCAGTTGTTCATTTTGTTCTATAGTCTGTGAGAAGAAATTGCATGGTGTTAAGTTATCCAACGTGTTGACAGTGACTTAATTACTAAGGACGTGTGGCTGAACCAGTTGGGAACCACTTTTTCAGACAATATCTCGTCGTCATAATGGAAGAAGAGATCAGAGAGAGAGAGAGAGAGAGATCGGGCAAAGTTTGTTATTAACGTCTAGGGGGTAGGTACAGTAAATGGTGCGGCAGAAACTTTAAGTGAAAACCTTGCACAGCAATAAAGTGATATACACATGAATAATGCAGGAGCATTTAGTTCAGTGCTTAGGCAGAGGGGGAATCAGATGTCCCTGGTGCCCTGAAGTATTCCAGTCTACTGAGCCAGCGTCTCTGGTCGAGAATAGACTAACACAGACCGAAAGGACAATCCCAGTGCTCCACACTGTCCTGCCAAGACACACATGCACACACATGACAAGACAAGACACAAATTCACCAGTGTGCACACAAACATTCATTTGTGATTGTTTACACACATATTCAGCCACCAGGCCTAACATAAAATCATAAAATCCACATCACCATTACACACACAAAAACACTCAAACACACACCCAGTTATTCGTCACTGTCTAGTGTGTGTTAAGTCAATAAAAAAGCAGTCTTCATGAAATTACTAGAATAATTAACTATGTTTTATGTCCGTATATCTGTGTGTCCCTAAGGCAACAACTGGTTGAATGAAATTAAAAATGTTTGGCAGTGATGGCATCACACATAAATGAAGGACAGTGTGTGTAGAAAGACGCTCTGGATAATTGCAGAAACATCAGCTTAGTGTTGGCTTTACTTTTAGGTAATACTTTTGGGATTTTAGGTTTAAAAATAAATCTGGAGAGTCAGTAACTGAGGGACTTTACAAGCAAGAGTGGGCAAGAGTTTGAGTGTTAATTTCACAGAACTGCTGAGAAGATTTCATTTTGTCGTCTCAGCTGCCCAAAGAATCAACTAATGACTAATTAATTACTACACATATCCACATCAAATCATCTGCTTCTCCTTGCCATGCATATTCTCCTTGGCTGTCGTTCAACTTGTCTCCTTGTAGATCCGAAAGAGGCACATTGTCAGAAATAAAATGATGTCATCATTTTGGAGTTTTAAAGGAGCAAGAAATCTCTTCCCTAATTTATGTGGCAGCAAATATTTTATCCTCAGCTTCTCAGTCAGCATTTGGGCATATGGCATTTACTGGTGAGTGTGTGTATGTGTGTGTGTTTAATGTGTTGACACCGCAAGTATTTACCAGGTTTTCCTCAACATTAAACCGTCTGATTTCCATTCAGCCAATGCAAATGAGGCCAGAAGAGCATCGCCTCTGTAACATATGCAGCTCCTCATTTGTTGCCAGGGCCAGTGAGCTGGGGACAGGGGCGGGGCAGCTCTTCACATTGGAATGGTAATTCACCAATCAGTGAGGTGACATGCTCGGCAAAAGAAGGGAGAGCCGCACTGCGCTGACAGGGACATCAGTTTTACGAAACATTTCCTCCTCTGCACCTGAAAGCACGGCATAATCACGCGCAGGGGCGATGCACCATGAAATGGAATGGGCGCCCAGATCCGGGGGAGCGGACACAGTGCCGTGTCCACAGAAATGAGGGTCATTCTTTACCTAGAGACGTCAGTGTCAGTTGAAAAGACCCTGCAGGTCCAGGTCAGACAGTCGCATAGGCAGCTTCATGATACCACTCCATGTCAAACTTTCATTTTTGACACGGATGATGCAGAAATAGTTTATACATAGTGCCAATGATTCAACATAAGGTAAGGAAATTACATGTCTGTATCAGTTTAATTGATACTAGAGAAACTTGACAGGGAGATTTTTGAGAATAGGTGTAGTGTTAATATTCACAGTAAGTTAATTAAATATGAGAACATTATACATAGAAGATTTTTTTAAATTAGGAGGCAGGCCAAACCTGCTTTTTGCACACCCCCATGGAACATCCACATCACCATAAACTGCCAAGCTGTTTTGGGCATTAGTTTGTATTTCTAAAATCCCCCAACGGTCATGTGTGTTGTAGGACACATTTGCCCTTATAGAGGAACAAATGTGTGCCAAGTGAGATAAGAAATGACTGCTGTTAATAGACTTTGCTCCCAGAGAAAGTTCAGCCCAGGCAAGAATATAAATAAAAAACATGATCTGAATCCTCAAACTAGTGCCTTTCTCTATCTGCCAGATGTATCAATGTTCCTCCCAGCAATCAAGAAGTAATTCCCTTTATCGGCCAACATGAATATTAAAGTTTTGTGCTAGAGGGATCGAGGGTATAAAAACACCGCCGTCACCAGCACCTGTCGGGGACTGCGGTGGATAGTTGATGAGGCGAATGAGTGGCTGATAGTACAAAAGCAGGGCTGTAAAGATACCGATGGTGACATCGGCCAGGGTTAAAAAGCAAGAATGCTGATTAGTGGGAGCGATTAGCATCTTTTTCTTCGGGTACTTGTCATCCGACACATGTAAATTTAAACCAGCACGACAGCAACAGACCATCACATTAATGTTGTTTATACCCAATGCAAATGAAGAGTAAACAAACAAATATCTGAGTACAGAGGGAGAGGAGGAGGGGTTCCCCAGACTGAAGACCTTTTACGCATATGCAAATGGCACTTCTCATGGCATGCATCTAGAAGGAAATTAAGACAGAGAGAGGCAGAATTACAGCACAGTATGGAAATGTGCAGATGTGTGGATATGCACACTGCTTCATTATGACCATAAAAATGGCCCATGTTAATATTCAAACATCTTGATAAACAAAAGACACAAATGAAGACCGTCCCCTGAGGACCAGGACAGAACACTGATGATCTTAACACTCGCCAAACAACATCCAACTCCGGGACAAAATTTGTCTCTAGGCATTACACAATTACTCTGTACACGCATACATGCTCATACACACACACACACACACACACACACACACACACACAAACACACACACATTCTACATTGAATAAACAAAGAGTGGAACATGCTGGAACATTTATTGTCCATCTGGGGTCAAGTCTGGAAATGTACTTAGAAACAAGTTGACCGGTGGTGGCTATGAAAGCTGTCGACACCTGCAGATCATTTTTCAAATTGGTCTGCGGTTTCCAAAAGACCTGAACTAATTCTGTCACAAATACTTCTCCAAACAATAAAAAATGAAGACTGAAATTTAATTCAAAAGTTGATCTTTAGGACTCAAAAACAATCCTCTCTTGTCTGTAACAAATGAGCTGAACACGAAAGCTGTTTTAAATGTTTTTTATCTGGTTGTGTGCTTTCTACTTGTCATTGCCTGTGTTTACGGTAGCATTAGGGTCATCGCTGCACCCACAGTTAATGGACAGAGTGGAAAGCGAGAGAGGGAGTGAAAGAGAGAGGATCAAAACAATTGTCCTTGTGTGGAGCACACTATACTGTTGACTTTGTCATGGTGCCATGTTGGATGGCGTCCACTCCATCATATCCATGCCCAGATGCTACAAGAGAGATAAGTGGATTGTACAGAACAGGCTTGTCAGGGATCCCATATATTCACCCTGAATCTGTGGATAGTAGAACACAAATAGGCTTTTAAAGTGAAGTGATTTAAATTGGTTTTGGGTCTCTTTTATTATGGATTGTTTTACACTGACATCAACTTGGCTCAGCCTGAAGGCATGTTTCTTGGAAACAAAGCAAAAATGCTGGCAGTATCAAATGTTTTCAATGGCTTTTAGAGGCCAGAAAATGTAACATTAGCTACCTATTTGAATGCATAGCTCATAGTAAATGGGAATTGGAATGATTGCTGAGACATCATTAAGAAGACATGTATAAGGCTGTCTTCCCTAGAAGTTGTACTTTACATAATCAGAAACCAATACATTTGATGTAAAACCTTAAAATTACAATCAGGTTTGCATATTGATTTTGGTGTGTCCAAAAGGAAGAAATTTGTTTATTTACACGTTTTTTGTTTGAATGGTCTAGTCACTGTTTGCTGTGCTTTATCAGGGGTTATAGCCAACTGATTATTTTGTGGAATGACTCCCTCACAATAACACCACTGATGCATTAAGTCAAGATAAAAGCAATCTAAATATAAACATGCATGATGGCTACGCTAAATGCACCCAACTAATGGTTTCATTATTTCATAATAAAGGGTTAATGTATATTCAAAATGCATATTTACACAAATTGTTCTTGCATATATTGGCTCTTAACACAAGTGCTCTTCAGCTTCTTTTGAGATTTGGGTTTTCATTTGCACAGCACAGTTCAGATAAAGCATTCATTTTCAAATACAGCTTCACTGATGTTCACAACCTGAGCTCGCCATTCAGCACAGGGTTAAAAAAGAGATTAGTCAGCTTCCCGTCTCCTGCCCCAAAG
>JAPMOB010221485.1:0-17509 GCA_029875015.1 Lepomis gibbosus | reverse complement strand
CCCCTACACCGCATGACCCTGTATATTTTTGAATTTCAGCCAGCCCACTCCTTTAAGAGTCCAAATCCTAGTGGCTGCCAGTCAACTTCAAAGCGGTTGGGTTGTGGCTGTCTTTCTTAACCTCCAAATCTGGCTGGTCTTGTTACAGCTGGGCTGTGGGGACAGAGTGAGCAGTGTTTGCATTTGTATGTTTGTGCGTGTGTGTGTGTGTGTGTGCATGTGCGGACAGAGTGGGCAGTGTGCTGGGGCTGCTGATTAACCCCTGGGCCAGGGCCGTTCTCCTCAGCCAGACAGATCGGCTTTCGCCAGTCCCAGCCCCTGTAACAGGAGCCCGCTCCAACAAGCCACTTCAAAGAGACAAGGCCAGCAGGAATGTCAGGTTCAGAACAAGGGGGAGCGAGTGAAAAAGAGCAAGAGAAAAAGGGTGAAGCAGGAAGGAGGAAGAGGCTTGTGTACATCTATGTGTGTGTGTGCTGCTCAGTTTAAACACAGAGAGGGGAGGGCTGTGTCACTTTCTGGTCAGCAGCAGGACTTCGGTCCTATCTGGACCTCATTCAGTGAAGGCTTCCTTTTTTTCATTTGCAGCGGAGTGAAGTTGTTTTTAATTGAAATTGGCTGCAAAGCAAAAAAGGCCTTTGGGCCTGTGTTTGGATCAGCCACGCCTCTTTAGAGACGGGCAGCATGTGTGCGGAGCCTTTTTTTCCTCTGCTGCTACAAGGCAATGCCTCATCCTCTGTCTGACCTCTCTGAGCCAAAGAAAATCTTTCACAGCCGACACATATTTTTTCAGTCAGCTTTGCCAACAATCAAACTATACTGCAGCAGTGAAAAAAACATGTAATTTTACAGCAGACAATGAATTTCTTTCATTATACCATAACTAAATGGGAAGTGGAAAATTGACATTTTTGGATCAAAGATGTGACATTGGATGTGATACAAGGAGCGATGGGGAGATAATAATAATATCTCACTAACAGTATTCACACAAAAAAAATTGACTTGATGGCTCGTCCCCAGTTATGCTAGCTATAGTGTTACTGGTCTACTGTGTGTGTGTGCATCTGTGTATGTGCATATGTTATTCCTATTAAATCATATACATATAGTCTACTCACAAAAAGGAAATGCAATCAGTGTTTCCCTACTTTCTTAAACTAAAAAACTTTCCACAACTACAAGGATACAAAACCAACAGACTCATTTGTTGAGTGTGGCATTCTTCCCATAACTAGATCAACAAAACTGCATGTGGCTTGACAGGATAAAACATATCTAACACACTTTGAAGATGAGCTACAAATCCTTCCTTGAAGTGTTATTTGTGCATAAGTGTGAGCCTTTGTGATGTTGATTCATTTTGCAATGGGCCACACCCACACAAATGTGTTGTCATGAGATTCCTTGAAGTCACACAAGAAGAATCCCCTGTGGAGGTTAGGTTTGCTGTGGCAGAGGAGCCGGGCTGAGCCGCTCCGTCGATCACCTAACACTGTGCTGGCTTTTGTGGCTCGGAGACAATGGGCCGCTGCTGGGGAGAGAGACAGGCAACCTGAACCTGACACAGGAAGCTCTTAAAGCTACACAAAACAAACTGCTGAGCTCTGGCATTTCCCCCTACTGAAAGACTATCTCCACCGTCATTAAAGGTGAACTCAATCGTCTAATCTCCTCCAAAGTCACTGAGCAACCACCGCTTTCATCCCCCTTTCCCTCCTCCTTTTCTCCTTCCTCCCTCTTTCTCACAGTCGCTCTATTCTCACTCGCCTTGTGAGGTGGAGGCCATCAATGAAATGTCATCAGATCTCTGGGGGGTTAGAGGTCATAGGACAAACATGTTCTGTTGAATGTGCTCTGTGGCAATCTAAAAGGAAAGGCTGTGTTTTGTTTTGCTCTGATCGATGGAAAGTACTTCATAGAACATGCTCAAAGCAAATCACTTTGTTTAACGTTCATCCATATTCCTCAACACACGTTGGTGAAGGCCTTTTAATACCTGTTTCAACAGACTGCTTATATAGATTTTATGCATGTATATTGTTTAACCTTGCAGAAGATTGGCGTGCCACTCAACTTTTGTGAAATAACAATTGTAGAATGTGTATTTTCATGTTTGAAATCCTCAGCAGGTAATCAATACCATGCCAAGAAGAGAGCGGTAAATAGCATGTCTTCTGAATTGAAAAACAACGCCACAGACTAACAGCAAACAAACAGGAAGCCATCCAACCATCACCACTGAGAATATAATGAAACCCCTGAGAATGGACATGCACATTTGCACATACAAACACATTACATTATGTGCTACCACAATACATATCATTTTGATGTCATCTACATTTGGCTAAAGCCATTTGCACCTCAAGCATAATATGCTGCCAGCTGTACAAATAGCGCTGTTTGGAATTCAATTATCTGTTGCCTCTTCAGATTTTTTTTTTATTCAGGCACTATGAAAAGGCCTCTCTCTTCTCTCAGCCAGTGCCATCGGCGAGCAAAGGTGGAAAAATGGTATTCACCCCTCCTATTATCGCATCAAAATCTGCCCAGCCACAGTGCATACTGGCTCATTACCTTGGTGAAAAAGCCACCTTAACCTATATTAGAAGCTGGCCCTGTAATTAATGACTTTTTAAGCTATTGAACCAAAAGCAATTAGGTTATAAAGGAGGGCTTGTTCAGTAACATGAATACCTTTCCTTTATTAGTCGCATCCTTGAAGAGGAGATGATAACCAAATGTGACAGTCTCTGGAATTAAGATGCTAATGTTTCCAGTTATTTGAACTTGTCAATCAAGCTTTTTTCAGTGTTGTGGGCGGCACACGAAAACAAATCTGGAGTTCAATGGTATTTGAAGGTTGAAGCATTTCTGTACACTCGAGGCATTGCTGTGCTTTTGTGTGTGAGATGACATGTGTATATGTAGATGTGTGCATGTGTGTGCATGTCTGTGTGCTCGCCCATGCACGTTAAAACTGAAGAGAGCAACCCAGATACAGCCTATTCCATCAGCACAGTATGCCGAGTGCAGATAAGACTTCATACAACACATTTGCTCTGTATTTGTTTTAGACTTTATCGCGTGTTCCAGTGGAGGTGGACACAGTCGAGACATGTGGTCTACATTCTAATGCCTGGAAGGGTCAGCTCAGCGGTCAACCAGCACATTACTCTATGTCTACACAGGACAGGTTAGAACGCACAAGACTAATGCTGCAACTCATCCAAAAGGTCATCTGTGGATATTAATGTGTAACTTTAACTGAACCTGCATGAGGAACAGCTAGCCTCCTTTCTCATGGACAGGAGGACACAGTGTACTACAGAAAGGGATAAATATGCCTGCAGGATGCGTTACAAAGTTTATGTGGGTCATTTCGTGCTAACCTTTCTGAAAGTAAATACTTCATTGATAGTTTTGTTTTGCTCCAGACAGTAATCGAAGGCCTGAGTATAATTAGTTCGTCTTTTGTAAACGCCTTTCCTCAGATTGATCCAGCCAAATGTTTCACTGCTCCTCATTATTCACCAACATGCAACCTAGAAACAGCTGCTTGACAATAAATCTTGCCACTAGCTAAAGTTCCCTAAATTGATTTTTAACCTGTTGAAGCCATTGGAACAAAGATGTAAAGAAAATAATTGCTGTAACTGGGTGAAAAATTATATCCTCTTTATTTAAGGCCACATGTGATATTCTTACCATCGTCTTGCACTAGGTTTGCCCAGAGCTCTTCTGCCTGTTGGACTCACCAACATGATACAGAGGTATAACAAACAACAAAAAAAATCATTATTAGAGGAATATTTCTGCATAATAAAAATGATTATAATGCTGTTGATCCTTACACTAATGGAACAGTTTTTTTCCCACCTGGTCAAACATATCAGTTCACACGGTTCACTCAGAACAGACCTTTGGCATTCACTTTCTCAAGTAGGTAATTTTATTCAACCATGATTGCAAGAGCTATCAAATGTGAATTTGGAGATTTTTGTGTTTTGTGTTGTTCATGTGTGCTTGTGTGTGTGACATTGAGAAAGAGAGTGCATTTGTGTGTAGCACACCGCCAATCAGCCTCACTAAATTGAACTTACCTGCTGCAGCAGCAGCAGCAGCGATTGATCAGTGTGGTCATTAAAAGGATACTTCAGCAGTTCTTTGGCCCTGCTATTTGAAGTTCCCAAACGTCAGTAATTATCAGTATGTCGGAGTCAAGACGTTTTTGGGAGAATTTATTTTCTATAGACCATATTGATCAGTATGATTACAATACTTTAAAGTGTTTTGTGTTGACTTGATGTGAAAACACTAAATCCTCTGAATTATCAGCATGAATTATGGCCTTTGCCTTTCCAATTGACATTTTTCCAACAGCCCTTTGCTTAAAATGCATTCCATAACTCCTACAAAACTCATTTCTTTTTTGCAGCAAATTTGTTTTAAATTCATTATTTGCCATGAAATGTGAAGTCTTCTTCATTAGATAGTGTGAAATCCCTCCCTGTCTGCCTCGAGTGCTGCCTCTGCCTCTCTGAGGTCCAGCTAACCATGTTAATCCCACAGCTGCGAACTCCGTGGCATCTCCCCCAATAGACTTGTAGGCACGCTGTCTAAATAATTGCCTCATTAGTGTGTGGTGCACAGGTATGGCACAAATGCAAACTTTGTAGTGTATGCAAATCCAATTGCTTGTCCGACACTCTTTATTCATGTGATCAAAAATCAGCTGAATTATACTGGGGACCTCAGCCCTGAAATGGAAATTTAAGGATAACTAATGCATTTTCAACAAGGTGGAGAGTGTACAGGTTGTGAATCAGAACAGACGATGTGCAAATACTTGACAGCTTTCAACTTTGGTATCAATACATTTTAGATATACATTCTTTTGGAAATGAATGACTGAAAGAAATGTGCTTATATAAAAATGAATGATAAAAACAACAGTCTGTCAGAGGCCTAATCACAGCATGATTGGCAAATTGGCCTTCCAAGATCTGGAAAACAGTATTAGAACCAAGCTGGCTTTTAGGAAGAAATGCAGGCAGAATTATTCATCGGCTAAATGGTACCAATTTTAACAGGCTACATTACGGCAGCCAGGGGTAAATGGGTTGTTATTTGAGACAGCAAAAACAACTCTTTATGAGGCCACATCATTTAATTTACATGCAATCAAATTGGTTTAATAAATGCAAATGCAACTGATTAATTTTGACACATTTTATATGCATCTGTAATCAGCGGAATCTGCAATCTGAGCCTGTTTTATGAATACTTTAATATTCTTCTTCAGTATGTTTTATGGAACCAATATTTATTTTTTTTTAAATGTAAGTTTTAACATGAATCCAGTTGTATTTTAATCTTACACAAGGCATAATGCATTGAAGTAACATGATTCCGAGGGATGACATAGCTTTGTTACATCAAAGCTATATTGCATCTTTATGATTTTCACAAAATGTTACTACTTGTAAGCTATAGAAAACATTCATCTTAACAAGTAGCGCTGAAGCTTAAATTTTAATTATCAGACTTATCTGAATTTTAATTTCACTAACTGTTTAAACAGCACAATTGCTATATGTTTTGCAGTGTATTATGGTACTATAGCTTGGACAGATTGTGTAGAGATATAGCAAATTATGTGAAGTACTGAAACAAGACACTCCTGCAACAGCGAAAGCGATTTAACCCGCTTAACAGCCTGCTGAATAAGTACTTATAGTAGCTTCATTTTTCTTCCTGTGATGATGCACCTACTGTTACAGCTTTGGCCTCGGAGCTATGGCTCAGAGCACATTGCTGCCATGACAGACTGCTGTCTGCATTGAACGTCTGACACAGATTTTTTAGGTTACCTTGAAATGGCAAAGACCTGATGGACGAGTTGACTTTTCCATATACTGTTGTCACAAGAGGAAGACAGAGTACATAGGGCCAGGTGCTCGTCAAAAAAAAATCTGATTCTGGATTGGTGTAATTAATCTATTTTGAGCAGTATGCTAACAAAACCAGCATCTGTTTATTTTAAAACGTGATTATTAATGACAAGTATGGGGAACAGTAGCACTGTGATGTGTCACAAATGTCAAGACAGCCTGTAACATTAGCTGCTTCACTACCGTTCATCAACTTCAACATCAAGGGTGTTTGGTCTGCCTCTGTCTTCTTCCTTAAGTTGTTAGTATTCATACTGTCTTCTTTAGCCAAGTACAAGAGAGCATATTAAGTAGTTCAAAATAGTCATTATGGAGATTTAGAGTGAATTATGAGAAGCTTCATGCAACCTTGAATTAGGAAAAAAGGAAAGCACATGCATGTGGAATGCGCTATACTACTAAATGACTTTGCCAAATATGTTTTGGAGGAAACTTAAAACTGCACTAATCAATATTTTCTCGCAACAATGGATCAGATGACTGTGTGTTCTGTGAATGCTGTCATTCACAGTGACAAACCCACAGAGAATTACAAACCGACTTTATAGTTCTCAGGTCTACAGAGCATTTTAGCATCTTTAAGCTAATTGTTTTGGTTTTAAATCCCACAACACTGCTTTCGCCAACCCTGTTTCCAGACAGTAGGCAGGTAAAAAAAAAAGAAAGCCAAATACTGCTGTAATAAATGCCTGGATACTGTTCACTGCCAACATTCTGTTAAAGTAAAGGCCTTCGATAAAAACAAAAAATTTGGTTGTGAAAGAGTCAATGTGTCCTGTGTTAAACTTCAAGTCAGCTTTTAAAATAATCAACCATGATCATTTGCTTAACCTAAACCAAGTGCTTTGAGTTGTCAATACATTCATTGTTAGTTAATAATGTTTTCGTTTCCATGAGTGTTTTGTGCACAAAACGAATATACCATGACAAAAAATATAAAATGACATTTGCTAGCTACGTTCAGTGTAAACATTGTGCATTGGCCATCCATTCAAATCTTTTTCTTACTCCGTTTTCCCATGATAGCACGATAATTATCTTGCGATCTCGAGATAACAAATGTTGTTTTCCCAAGATAACAGAATTATTATCTCCAGATCTTGGGATAACAAATGTTGTTTTCCTGTGTTGTGCCACTGGTTACCTCAGTTGGTAGAGCACAGGACTCATAGTCAAAGAGTCCTCACTTCAGACTATTTTTCTTTGTTATCGTTTTTAAAATCCCCTTCAACAAAGTTCTCATGAAGAAACTGTTTCACATGCTCACAATAAAGCATGTTTTGGACTGTGTGCGTCCTGGTGATAGGTCCACATCCATCAGGCTGTGGACTTTTCATTTCCCCAGCATCTCCAGGCAGAGGTAATTCCTGTGCTTCTCATTCAGAGGAATCCATTTACACATTTTCTGATGGCTATTATGGAACCTTTGAAATTGCTGTCGGGAAATGTGTTTGGAAAAAAAATCGTCGAAAATGGGGGATTAAATACAAAGTCCTTTGATTACATGTCCTGTGCACTACCAACTGAGCTAACCAGCAATAATGATTTTTTTTAAAATTATCCTAAAGAAACTCACTTGCCAACCCCTGTATTAATCGATCACAATAGATTTTCTAACACAAGAAAATTATCCTGTTATCGCGGGAAAACAACATTTGTTATTTCAAGATAATCATCAGAAATAATATTTTAAGGGATGTTTATGAATATTTACTCATTATGTTTATAAAAATGTAATTTTTAGGGATAAAGTTTCTTACAAAAATATATATTGGCTATTGAAAATAAATCATATATTAATGTATTTTTTAGGAGATTTTTTAAGCACAGTATTTACACATGCAAGTGGGCAAACACACGCTGCAAACCTAAGATATCTAGTAAAACAAGTCTTTTAAATGTGAGTTCCGTGTGACTTTGACAGTCAACATGTAGGATTTTTTAATTCTGAAACTACACATTTTATATCACCATTCACAGGTTAATAACGTAGCCCAAAGGTTATATTGTGTTTATTAATAAAATGCTCTTATCTAAATCTTAATACAACTGTTTATTTGATACACATATTGTAGCAGTTAGTGCAGCAGTAACGTCAGATCCTATTGACTCTGGGGAGAGAGGGTAGTTCGTCCGAAAGGTATCCGCTGTATTTATACCCTACGCAGGTTAGGGAGCTCGATTTGGCTGTGCGGGTGACTCCAACCATAGTTCACTCTGTGTCGGAGTGGAAGTGGCGAGGGTCTAGTTTGGAAAGGCCCCCTGTCCTGAGACAAAAGCCCTTCCCCCTTGCTCTTGACTTAACTGCAGACCCCTGCACATTGTAATCACATTAAGCTGTGTTTGATGTATTATGTCAAGTTTAGTGGCAACCTCCCAGGAGAGGGTTCACTGGAGAAATTTAACATAGCTGTAGTCCATATGTAATTAAAATGTATGTTATCTCTGGCCAGAATGTTATGGCTAAGCATTGGCCTGGGTCCAGCTAACGTTGATATAATCCCACCCAGCTCTGTTTCTCTGTGGATGGGGTCACTGGGTCACTAACTGCCTCCTCATGTGCTATTCAGCAGCAGTGAGACAAGGGAAGGCTCTTTGGAGAGTTTGAGTCACAGGATCCAAAGAGAGCAGCTTTATATCTCCAAGCCAGGTTCTCATATTAAAGTCCTGCGGGTAATCTATCAACTCTCTTTATTTTTGATTTTCAGATTTATAAAGTGTGAAGAAGAAGAAAAACTTGAGCACACACCAAAATCCTCCCATTCTACTAGTACACAGATTTGCTTAAAGAAAAATATGGATCAAATGTTGAAAATGGCTTTACTTGAATCATATCGTATATGCGTAAGAAGTCATAATCACTTCTAGAGAATTAACCAAATAGTACAGTTTCACTAAATGCTACTCAAAATAATTATTTAATGTTACTACATTGTAGAATCCACTGTTCCACTGTTGAAATATGCTGATTTTATCAGCTGGTGATCGATCATACTCATTAAGGATGGAGTAAGGTTTTACACAACTGGTCCATTTGCTCTGGTGAGCAAAGAGGAAGTTCACAGTTCGATTGGCCAAGTCTTAGCCTGTGTAGATGTAGAAAAGTTCTAACACTCGGTCTTGTTTTAACTCACCTTCAAATCAGCTAATCAGCCTCATAAATGGCTGTTCAAGTGGAAGAAAAACATCCTAATGTAATGGGTAGGCTTTAAATTCCTTTCTCTCAGTCTCCTCCAGCTTACCAATAAATTCTGTGATTAGACACAGAAACATGTTTCTGACATAATGACCTGTTCATTAGCCTTTTATTCTCCTACAGTCTCATAAACTGTAGCTCAGTATTGTACTGTAAAAAGCTGTTGAATCTCCAGCAAACGTAGTGAAACTATGAAGCTGATGTTCATTTTTATTTTGTCTGATGGCTTGGAGACCTTACGGTGAGTGCGGTGGGTGGTAGATGCCCAACATGTCTGAGAGTTTGGAAGAAGAGAAGGAGGAGAGCAGTTTGAGGCGTAAATGCCAGCCACCGGCCCACCAATGGCTGTGAGAGCGTGGAGTCTTGTTTTGACCAGAGAGGTCAGGAAAAAACAACTCTTGCAACAAGAAAGAAAGAGAGTTTGGGAAGAACAAATCTTGCATCTGTAATGAAATCCCACCAGGCATTTGTATCACTATTATGCACATATATTAATAATTTTTAAAGACTATTTTCATACGGCATACTTTCTCTAATTTAAATCCCTTTTGATGAGGGCTTACAGTTCATACAGTCTTGAAAATCTTCAGTTGTAAATTATATCTGCTCTCATTGCTCTGCATGGAAAGCAGATGCTGTAATTGAGCAGAGACTTGATTTCTTGCACAGTCAAATTAGCCAAAGATGACCGGGTAGTGAACTGCAGGAGGTTTAATTCCCTGTGTTTACATCACTGGCAGAGCCTTTGTTTTGTTTGATTCACTATGCTAATATATACTCCTCTCAGATTACACACTGAGCACTGAAACACTCCACACACACACACACACACACACACACACACTGATGCACAGTATCTGCCTCTCCCAATAAACTTGCTCTAGGTGTCAAAATAAAAGCAAGAATGAGGATGGATTATGAGTTACAATAGGTATTGTGAGAAAACTTTTGGCAATGTTGACCTTGAAAGTGATAAAAATAGTTTTTAATGATACTTTTAATTAAACTGGAATAAATGGTACATTTTTGATTGTTATTTATGCTAGATTTTCAAGAATCCATTTTTCAGAGGACATTCTCCTGCGCAAATTTTATTCCATCAAAGTCATACAATTATGGGAAATAATGTAGTGTCTTAAAAGACATGGTAGCATAATTAGTTTGTTTTTTCATATTCCATCATTTAAATCAAGCATAGCTGCAGTAGCCTACCCACTTGTCCTCGCTGCTTCCTATGCAAAAAGCTCAACCCACTGCTACCCCAGCTTCACCTTGAGGCTGTATCTGATAGGGATGCACAATAATTATCGATCCAGTACGTATTAGCCGATCGGGCATATCTCATTTTTGGAAGCATACCTGGGAATGAATTTGACTGAATAGAATCAAACATGCTAACATGCGCCGCCGCACTGTCGTGCTCTGAGCATCATGTCGTTGTGTGCGAATAGAGCCACACAAACGCAGTTCAGGCAGCAAGGTTCTGTCCTCCTTCCCTCTGTCTGTGCGTGATTCACTGCTCTCCATGCCTCATGGCTTTCCACGTAGGTGCGTAGATGGGCAGGGAGATCCCACAACAGAGCCATACCGCCAAATGTAACTACAATTCCAATCAGTCTTTGATGAAGTTATCCTGACTGAAAAAGTTATTTATAACACTTTGTGTGTGCCATAATTAAAGCAAGGGTTTTTATCTCGCTGCTTAGACACTCAACTACAAAAAGGCATAGAAAACAATTTTGGAAATTTCATATGGACTCAAAAAAATGCTTATCACTGTAAATGAGCAGCAAAACAATGTCTTGTTGGGACACATGAATACAGCATCAGCAAACATACACAACACATAGACAGCATGAGAAATATTCTTTCAAAAGAAAGGAACAGCAGGAAAGGAACAAAACCTCCAGTCATACTGACACTTTTAAGTTTCAAATACAAAAGTAAGAATGTTGAGCTGGTAATCACTTTTGCTTTCAGATCGGATGTTGTTTTGAGCAAATCTGCATGTTTAATTCAATACAAAGAAAAAAGGACACATTTCCCTGTACATCTGACTCATTCAAATCTGGTGTTTATACTTTACTTTATGTCCTGCTATCTGATCTCCACATCCTCTGATTTGCTTGTGCTGCAGATGGAACCATTTTGCTGTACATGCTCGTTGAACTTTTATCCGAAATTAACAGAACATTTCTCTCTGCAGACAAATGTACCAGAAAGTATAACGGAGTGATCAGTATCATCGAAGCATTTTTGGACAAAACTCAAGGTTGTCTGCTCGTGGATCAATTGGTTTCCATTTGTTTGTGCAAGCAGCTACAGCCTTCCATATGCCTCCCTACTGTGATCCAGCAAAAGTTCATCCTGTTGTTACTGGCAAGATTACTGGGAATTAAATGTGAAGCACCGCAGGAAAATAGATATCTTTCGTTAATGTTTTCATGCACTACTTCTAGATAACGTTATCTTTTAGACCATGTATCAGGTCAAAATGAAAAATGTAAGTTCCAGAAAATGTGGAAAAATGTTCAATGTAGACATTGGAAATTAGTTATTAAACATTAAGGTAAATCTTTTAAATGTGCACATGTATAATGTGAAAGCCGACAGTGGTACCAGACTCTGATGCTGTTGGCGCCACAACTTAACTGACAGGCGGAACTTAGGTTTCCACAAGGGGGCACATAACAGCATAACCAAGAAGGTTAATAAATAGGCTTGCATGCTGCTGGAAAAGGAGAATTATTAGACCAGTAGGCCACTGAGAACAAGTCTGAGTGAATGATCTCTTATGATTGTTTTCTGTAGTAAAGTACATCTCTTGTCACTAAGTTCCCATGCATGCACTGTTGCGTGGATCTCTACATTGGTAAAGGCACTTAAACGTCAGTGTGTATGAGCAGACAGTAGGGGCTGTTCACACATTTACATCTACTCAACATCCAAAGTTGTAAATTTGCTAAATAGACCACAATTAAGTACACACCTATCGCTTACTATCCCTGAGGAAAGAAAAGATCGTATCTTTGTAGAACCTTTTTTCTCCTATCTGAGCTCAATTTAACATCAGTGTGAGATTTTAACCATTTTCCTATACTTTTTAAATTCACTTCATGAGAAATAATCTTCTCCTTGTCTCAGCCTGATTCTAATTTTCCTCTCACTGCACTGATCTTTATTTGTCTGAAATAATCAGCTCTTTAGATAACAGTAAGATCCAAAAGAAAACCTGATTGGCTTGTAAATGAGCCAGCACAATATCAAAAATATCTGTTTTATCTGTTCTTGGAGTTGTTTTTAAACAAAAAAAGCGTCAAAACAAGATCTACATATAAATGTCTCATTATTTTACCTTTTGTAAATTGTTGTTGACATGTTTTACTCGTAAAGTTCTTTAAAACTTCTAATACAGATTTTTTGCATTATTATGAAAGCTCTACGTGGCCATCGATTCAAATATTTTTTAAAGCAGTTTTCCTGTGATAATGGGATAATTATCTCATGATCTCAAGATAACGAAACAGTAGTTTAACACAAGGGTCGGCAGGAACGTTTCTTAATGATTTTAGTATGATTTTCAGTTGTAGGATTGTGTGTTTGATCCTCACTGACCTTTTTTTTTCATAAAACTCTTCAATGTTCTTATGACATGCTCATATGCTCACAATAAAGCACGTGCTGGACTTTGCGAGTTGGTCCACATTCATCAACCCATGGACTTTTCATTTCCACATCATTCCCAGGCAGAGTAAATTCATCCACTTCTCATTCAGAGGAATCCATTTTAGGTTACACATTTCCTGATGGCTATTTCGGAACATTTGAAATAGCAGGGAAATGTGTGATTGGATTCCCCTGAATCTCTTCATAACAACTTTCTTGAAGTGGATGATAAAAAACACACAAAAGAAGAAAAAAGTTGCTGAGAGCAGGAGTCAAACACATTATCCTTAGATTACAAGTTCCACACTCTACAAATTGAGCTAAAGAGTCACAGTAGCCATGTTACATCTAATTGTCTTGCTAATTTTAAGCGTACTTTTGAAATGTTGCAAAAAAGAAAAAAAAGGAAATTGCAAAATATGTGAGTTTCCATCAGCTGGTTTGGAGTGAATAAACCAGGCTATAGCAAGCATAGTTACGTCCGTAGCTGACGTTACACATGGCTGTTATAAGCTAGAGTTATGGGTTCCAAACCAAAAACAAAACCAGTCGCATGGACCTGAGGACCATTAACTTAGAAAAATGGAGAGAGGTCCTCAGAAATATGTTTCAAGTGGGCAAGTTGCCAGCCACGTCTTCGCACGTTTTTGGAATATCCGGTGTCATGCCGAGTTATACATGCCTGCCGAGAATTGCATGCACCTCCAAATAATGTTTTTAAACGCTATAATATCCTTTGTAGGGTTCATCAATGGCTATAAATGATTCAAAGTATATATTTTATGAACGTTTAGAGTCGTAATATTTTATTACACTCAGCAGTAGCATTCATTGAGATTCAGCAAAAATATTTGGGGATAACCCCGTTTGATCAGCGTGCACAGCAAAGTATCTAAAAGGACCTTTCAGAGGTGATTGCATAATATGGCAGAACAAATGATGAAGGCTACCTGCCGAGATTTGCGTCCACCTCTTTTCTCAGCACAAATGAGCATTACCAGCCACGAGGTGTATGAAATTGTTGGCAGGCACGCAGAGCTCCGAAGCAAGCAAGACGCCGACAGCAGAAACAGATCAGACGTGAGTTACAAGTTCACTACGTCAGAACTTATTCGGCAAAAGTCTTCCATTTATCGCATTTACTCTTTTTCGACAAAGGCAAAAACCAAATCAAGTGAGCGTATAAACTTTTTTTCCCCTAATTTTGCCATTTCCATAAAGATTTTCTAATGCGATACTTCAAAATGTGCATTAAAAAACGTTGATAGAAACACGGCTACTGAAAATTACTCCTTATCCTGCCGTGTCTATCCTAAAGAAACGCACCTGCTAACCCCTGTATTCAGCTATGGTTTGTTATCTCCAGATCACGAGAAAATATTTGAATCGATGGCCATTTAGGGCTGCCGTACATTATGATAACATTTTCTTCAGGTTTCATTTATAGCTCCACACTGGGGAGGGAGCTAGACTCTCAGTACAGAAGGTGCGAAGCATTCTTGAGGGGCCCGTCTGATAAAGTCATTTTTATAACTGTAAAATACCTAACATATTCTATCATATCCATAAAAACAAACTGAACACTTTTTGAGAAAAGCAAGCCTATGCCTAAAAAAATGAAGAAGCTTGTCCAAAGAACAGAAAACGAAAACAAGAGCATTTAATTTGCTTTTCCCTATTCAAGGTGTATAGTTTCCTCAAAGGACTTAAAGACTGTAAGACTAAATCATAAGTACCTTATAACAATCAAATTAATATAATGTAATAATTTTCATGGCTTTTTAAAGGCCAGAAAATAACAGATGGACCAACAACTGAAGGGAACAATGTGACTCGAACCTGAAACTGATATATGTGTTATGCATAATGACTTAAATGTGGTGGCAGATGAGGTCATAAGCTAACTACCACTAATGTTCCACAATGGTGTCATTGTTCTGTGACCCTCCACTCAAGTTTTAAGCGCACTTCCTTTGCGAAGTGTTAAGATTGTGAGATGGGACATTTCGACATTTCTTAAAATCCTAATGGGTTCAGCGCTGGGGGGAAGAGGGTGAAACTTAATTGGAATAGACTTTTCCACCTCCAAATTTTAATGAACTGCTGGGCTGAATGTCTCTTATTAGGTGAAATTGTCCATTAGCATTTTAAATGACCAGCTATCTTCATTATAATCAGGGTGAGATGCATTTCTGCACTGCCGATCTATTGATTGCTTGGCAATGTCAAAGTCTGCATGAAGACATAGAGGCAGACTGCATGTGACAGGCTTCAGCCGCAGCTGAAAGGGGATCAGTGCAGCAGTCGGAGCAACCAGGCAGAGGGAAAAGGGAATAATCCGTTTTGCACACTTTCAAATAATTACAGTAATATGAAGATAATTACAGTGGAGGCAATACAGCTTTATCATGAGACAAACGTGTCCTATACAGTAATTCAATTTATGCTTCCTGTGAAAACAATCACTCATTCCGATTACACTGAGTAGAGATGACACAGTTATAATTGTGTTTTGTTCTTCTATACAAGATGTATGGATTTTAAATCTGTGCCTTCTATAATTTACTATACCAAACCGATGCTATATGTTTGAGGATTCAGCAGAAATTACTGTTATGCATATTAATTACATTCAGTTTGGAGTGCTATTATTAAGCATCTCCACATTAGAGAAGCTGTGATGAGAGTGGAACACATGCATCAAAAGCCTTTTACTAAGTACTTTGAATTTATTATGATAGATTGCAGTGTCACAGTATACATTTAATTTCGACAAGGGGCTTTTTTAATTGCTTGCCTTTGAAAAGGAAGGAAACTTTTATAACATATAAAAATATAACAGTATGTAGACATCTGCTGTTTGATTTCTGTTGCCACATTCTAGTAACTATAATGACATAAGTGCTACTTATTTCAGTCAGCTTTCAAAGCACTAATGATAAATTTATTACATAAATATTAAATTTACTAATTTCATGAAAGCCTTTCTTAATAATCAATGACAATTTCCACAATTACCTCGAGTTTCTCTGATAGCTTTGACAGTTTTTCCAAATTTTGACTCAAAGCAACCCAAGCAAATATTTTAAAGCCTTTTCAGACTAAAGCAAACTTGAGACCAAAGTTACCAAATATTTGCAGTGTATATCACACAGACCTCTTAAACAGCCACAATCGGATGTGCCCCTGACTCATTATCAGCGTCTGTGCCCAATGTATGATCACAATAATCTCATTTTAATTTGAGTTATATTGCAGAAGTGTGTATGTGTTGGGGGGGGGTGAATAATCAGATTGTCCTAGTTGGAGTAGGGAGAGTTGGCCAGTGTTTGAGAATAATTCCAGATGGTGTTGAGCCGGCAGACTGGCACTGAGGAAAAGCTGGGGACCCCCTCCCTCAGACAGCATGCCATACCCTAACCCCTCTACACTCTGCTCGCTCTTCTTTTCCACTCTACTGTATTTTCCTTTTTCCTTTCCAATCTCACAATTCCTGCCCCTCGTTGCCCTGATTTCCTCCTGCTATCACTCACTCCCCATCTCATTTTCGCCTCCCAACCCATTCTTTCCTCCTCATCCAGCCCTTACCCCTCCTTCCTGTCTCTCCCTACCTCCCCACATCTTTTTGCTTATCTAAACAGGTCTTGCGGTGTGTTGCCCCACCATAAGGCTCGAAGCAAAGCAGCACTGCCCCACCCCCTTCCTCTCCCTCAGCCTCCACACTCTCCTACGGGGGGCGACAGAGCCCTGCCCTCCGATTACACTGGGGGCGCAGGGTTAGAATACAGCCCTGAGGGCCGGCAGCTGTCAATTAGTGATAACTGCTGAGAAAGAGACACACACACGTGTGCACATGCACGCACACACTCCCCCCATTTCTCCCCCCTCCTTGCTTCTTAGTTAATCAGGGGGCCATCACCTAGCAACGGTCCTGAGGAAGTCCTCAATGGGGATGCCTGGTGAGAGGCACACACAGAAGTGACTATGAGGTGGAGTGAAGGATGGAGAGAGGAAGAGGAAGGTGAGAGAATGATGGGAGATGGGGAGAATGATGAGAGACATTTTGACGTGAGACACCTTAAGATTTAATGTTATTTCAACACTGTCCTACATATCCACAGGCGTTTGTGGGACCTCATTTGCTGAATATGTTAGTTATTGTTTTAATAAACTTTGAATGTTTTCCCCCGTTAATACCGCACATGATGAGGAGCGGTAATATGCATAAAAACTGAATGTGTCTCAATCAGGGAGGGCTTCTGAGGGATGTGCACACAAAAATAGCTTCATTGAAAGAAAGTGATGGCCTGCTCCTTAATACATTCACTTCATCAGCCAACCTCATTGCCTCGTTCCTCCAGGCGAGTTCAGTTCTCTTGCAAACACATTAATATAAGGTGAATATGACTGCTGCATGGTAGAGCCAAGTCCCAGCCACCACCACCACCACCTCTGTCTGACAGAGTGGCAGCACATAGAGCCATAGACAGGTGATAAATCCCTGTCAGGTTTTATTAAAACCCAGCCAGGCCAAACAGAACATCTCATATTGAGCTGTAATACCCAAGGAGACACTGTATGAGAGAGTGGGAGAGCCATCCTGTTTGGTATGCTCTCCAGCAGTGAGCTACTGTCTCTTCTCTGATGTCATTAAAGTGGAGGAGGAACAAACCCTCAAAGAACAAGCACTAAC